>CAIGRN010169503.1:733-27904 GCA_903798345.1 Fraxinus anomala | reverse complement strand
TAGTGTGCGGAGCAAATGCTCCGTAATGTTCGTAACTTTTTTTTTTTTATATTCGCTTATTATAAAATTAACAATTTAATTATTATTATTTTTTTGCATGACACATTATAATTTGACCAGAAGAAAAAGATATTTTGTATATATATAGATGTCGTATAATAAAATGAATGAATGATTTGTTTTATTCCTACAGTCACCACGACCTGATTATGTTTCCATTTAATTTTGTCATATATGACAGTCAACAATTGTGGCTCTACTATACAAGCAATTGTGAATTTACTACCATTGTAGAAGAACCAGTTCACAAACAGTGCACAGAAATGAAAGTGTGAAAACAAGGGTGCGGAAATGAATAGTAACGCCATATCCCCTCTTTTATAGTAAGTAGTGATATTATATATATTGAGTGTCTAGTAATTTAAGTAATATAGCAAAAAATGAGATATAATAATCTCTAGTTTCATTCTTGCTAATTAAAATGAACGGAGAGACTCTCCATCACTACTATTACGATTTCAATGATCTTTTTAAAATTGCAATGTCTTCAAAATAATTAAAGTGTTCACTATTTAGATAAACACAATGGTAAGGTTTTTCCCTAAGAGTAAACCTTTCTAGTCAATATTTTGAAAGTCGACCCGAGCATCATCTCGAAAATGTCAAGGATGAAGGTTCGAAAGGTCGAACCGAGGTCCGACTGGTTATAATAAATAATTAAATATATAAATATACCATAAAAATTTAAGAAAAATAAGTTAATATTAATTAACACATGTCGATAAAAGACTTTTAAACTTGTCTATATTTAATTTTCATTATATTAACTTCTAATCTCAAAAATAAAAATAAAAATAAAATAATAATAATAATGAGACGATTAATGTAGTTAAAGTTTCAACATATAATTTATATAGCATTTTAGCCTATGTTTAGATTTCATTTTTTCTACTACAAACTTATAAGTTACCTTCCAAAGTCAAATTTTAATATTGACCACATATTTCATGAAAAACAAACTTTAATATTCACTTATTCAAATAAAAATAACACTTCATTTGCCATCCTAGTTTATCTTTCAATGACTTATCCTCTTCTCCATTTGCCATCCTAGTTTACCGGGGTAGGTGTGAATTTATAACCACCATTTATATATCATAAACAATACAACCTAATTTAATTTTTAAATAAAGTTTTACTGGGGTTGGGTAAATTTATCAATCACAAGAAGAGACACCTCACCTATTCTACTTTAGAACTCTTATGCCGTAATGATAATAGATTTCTACAAGCACCGTTATTTGCGTTTCAGCAACCTCAACTTATTACATCTCTAAGAAGATAAACGATGATAATACTTGAGCGAATCAATGAAAGGTTTGAAGATAGGAAGCGGGATAAAAATAAAATTCAAACGAAATTGTTACAAAATGAAAAAATTGGGGACCCAAAATGTAATTTATTCTAATTAACTTAACAAAGATTATGTTAAAAATATAAAATTATACTTACAAAAACTAGTTTACGTCAAGAATAACATAACATTTTAACGAGTTAATTAAAATAAAGCTGGAGAGATTCTCTCCATTACTTGAGGATTACGAATTCAATGATCTATCATCAAAAATAAATAAACTGTTTTCTATTTAGATAAACACGTAAAATTTTGCCCTAAGAGTAAACCTTTTAATCTATAATTTTGAATTTTATGCATTTTGATTAAGATTAATTTACTAGAAGAATGTTGAGAATGGATTAGTAACCTCTTTGGTGGATAATGCTAATTTGACTTTAAATAAAATCAATGACTAGATCTTCTTCTCCATTTACTATGCTAGTTTATCTCTTAAGTTGTTGCTTTACTTGACTAGGTAAAACACTTCTCCACGGCACAGTGAGTAGTATAATAGCTTGGAATTCAATTCAATATCAGAAAAATATATAGTCGTAATGAAGAAAGTAATCAGCTTGGTTCTCAACAAGTTTAAGGATGCATTGATGTCTTTGCTCACAACTACGTCTATTTGTCTGGATCTGCCGATTGGATTCGCCGTTATGCTATATCTCAGAAGAGATCATATAGTGGATACTAAATTTATAAATATTTCAATCCTTTATTCTTCGATATTTCTTATCAGATTTTGGAGGTTAAGGTATTTCGGAGTTATGCCAAAGAATGGAAACTTTATAGACCGTTGGGGCCCTTTTTGGTGCATGGATAGTTGGAGATATCCTCCCTCCGACTGGCCTAGGATAGTACCACCAGTTGTTCAGGATGGGAGAGCAGTACCAGCAACAACAAGAAGAAATATTAATCAGACTTTTGTCGTAAACGTGTTGATGAACCGTCCAAATAGTTGGAATTGCAAAGTTCGGATCATCAGATGAAGTTTTCCTGGTTTCAAGTTTCTGGTCTGGGTGGGGATGATGGTATTGAATACTTATTGAATCATTTTTCCATTAATAAAATTTTCATTTCTGTTATTCAAGTTTTGAGTTATAAGATTATAAAATTAATTATGAATAATTTAGATGATAAAATTTCCTAGTTCTCCTCCTAGCTTAAATGAACCTAATCAAAGGAGGCCAGATTTTATATAAATTGGGATACATAAAACTGTATTTTTTTCTGTTAAAGAGAAGGCTCGCTCGCTGCCTTCTTTATGGGTGCTTTCGAGTTTGATTCTTGTGCATTATTTTGTGTTGATTTAATGTAATGATTAGAAAAAGGGGCATGGACCTGAATTATTTACGTCCAACAATTAAAAAAAAAAAATCAATTTTCTTTGGTACAACAAATTCAAATAGTTCGGGAAGTTGTAATTACCAAACTGATTTTGGCTAAACAAGATCAAATTAATTTTCATGATTTTTTTTTAGCTGTAATTACCAAACTTCCTAGTCAATATTATGAACACCAATGTAAGCCTTTCACAATGAGAAATATTCTTTTTAGTACTCTTTATAATTAACACATATATTAAATAATTGAGAATCATTATAAAATTGAAATTCAAACACGAATAAATACTACACATGTCAATTGATTAGTTGCCGAGAGTATTGAGTTCACTACTCTTAGGTTAAAGTTACACCATTCTTAAGCTATTATTTCTAAATTTATCTGCAAGTTTGTTACTAAAATTTTGGACAAATTATTATTGTAATTCTTAGTCAAAACATACACAAAAAATATGGTAAGTACTTTCGATTCATATATTATGTATGTTCGGCAAAATTTAGCTTATAATTTAAGTTAGTTAAACATACTTTTATCCATTCATTTTACGAACCCAAAACTTATAATCCACACCTTTTGTAACTTATTACTATAATTTTACATGACAAACTATTATAGGTTCTGCTGACTACTTCCATTTCACATGACTCAAATTCAAAGGTAAAACAAATAAGTTTGATCCTCGATTCTCTCAAACAAAGCAATAACCAAACACAAATGAATAGTCAATAATAGTAAACAAAATTTGCAGAATCTAAGCGGTTCCAAGTCTTAACACATAATCAGACCTGTTACATAAACAAGTTGGGTCTTGATGCTTTGTAAGTTGTCTTGAGCTTCCTAGTAGGTGGTCGGACCTTCCTGAACACCAAAGGAAACTTGATCTTAGAGTTATGGAACTGTTTAGTACTCTCCCTCTTGCAAAGTTTAGCCGGTATAGTGCCTGTCTTGATAACTTGGATGCAATGAGGGCGAACCCTGTGACGAGAAGCCATTTCAGTGTACATCTGTTCTACGGCACCATTCAAAGTTGTATCACGGTACTCTTTGTACATGTTATGATAACCAGTCCTACTTTGGTACCGTAACCAGATACCATAGTTCTTGATTGTGGTCGGGTTCTTCTCATAGATCTATTCACAAAAGCATATAGAGGAATGTAAGAAATAAATGATCAATCAATAAAAATTATAGATAGAACAAACAATGTTTACTTACTGGTGGAATGAATGATTAATTTTGAAACAATGGAGTAGGAGCTCAAATGAAAGCAGCAGGATAGATTTGGGTGGGAAAAAGCGAGAGGAACCATTAATTTTAAAACAATGGATTAGATTCTCAAATGAAAGCAGGATAAAATTTTGTTTGGGAAAAAAAAAGAGATCTTTGGCATAAAACAAAAATGTGTAGGCACCCACGAGTATATATCTCTTCAGGGTGGTTAATTAATAGATATAGATCAAAAGTACAAATTATAACAACCAGGACCTCTGGGAAACATTATTCAAATCTTTCTCATTATGAATAAACCAAGTTGCTGGAAAGATTATATAACATTCTACGTGTATTCAATAGGAACAAATGCAAGCTTTTACAGAGGGCTGGGAATCGGGGAACCGAAGATGGCTTACACCATCGCAATTAAACAAATAAATAACAGTTGTTTTGAAGGCATAACTACAACTATTATACATAATCACTATTTTTTAGTAATAGTATATCAAGTCTGTTACCTGCTCTATCCACCAACTACTGCCATACGCTTTCTAGGTCGAGAGAAAAATAATTTCCAGCCAAAGATCAGAATTCATCAAGATACAACAATTACTACTCAGTATATAAAATATTCTTTTAGCACATAGCTCAATCAACCCTTATTCTTGTCCTATATCAAGAACCGTTCTTGACGAGATAAAGAGTGCAAATGAATTGAGAACCAAAATCTGAACATTTTAATACTCGTAATGACTGATTTAAGAATTCAAAAAGAGACCAAGCTGGAAGCTCTAGATCTGGGGCAGATTTATTTATTAAAATTTCAAAAAATCATAGCATTTACTGAAAAATTAACAGCAAACATACACATTATGTTCATTTTCTGCAATGCAAAATGGAAGTACTCCATCAAATATACTATGTGATCAAATAGCATCAAAATATCCAATTTCTCAATAATTGAAATCGGTAAAATATCAGCCTTCAATAAATTAAAAATGAAGGCACACCTCGTTAATAGCGAGGACTTGACCGTTGCTCTTCTTCACCTTCTTAAGCTTCCTCAGGAAATACCTTTAAAATCAAAATAACAATTCGTTTCACTATCTAATCACCTACAGAACCCATTCTATACAATCACATTGAATTAAATATATACAGTGTAGGCTGTATATTAATTATAGCATAGGTCGAACCAGAATTTGGACTTGGCGCGGACCTCATTGGTGGCCCAGAGCTTCATCCGGTAGATCTTCGGGTGCTCATCTGTCTCCGTTGGTAGAGCTCTCCCCACCACTTGGTACTGATGAAACTGCAATATGTACAAACATGCCCAAAATTCATATATCAAATATATCGAAATCTCAAAACACTAATTTCATTAAACAAACACCACATACATATAAAGTGGAGGAATTACCTTGTAAGTCACCATGTCTGACGAGATTGTTTGAAAGGATGCGTAGGGTTTTGTGTTTACACGAAATGGGGAAACCCTACTTCGTAATGGGCTTAATCGTGCTGCTTGGTTTCTTGGGCTTTATTTTGGTTACTTGGACTTTTGTGTATTGCTTTCCGGCGGAACAGGTTGTCATTAGGTTTAGACCCTATTTGGTATAATTCAAGGGCTGTTTGACAACCATTTTGATATACGTGTAAAATATTTTATGTGTGAATATGTCATTGAAAATGATCATGTACCAAATCATAAAATAAATTTAAAAGTATCAAACGCCCTAAATTTTGATACAAATTGATGAAATATGTGGTTGAATATCGAGAATCTCATTAATTATTGATTTTGACTTTGCATTTTTTTATCAATTTTTTAATCTATGCCAAACAGGGACTTAACGAGTAACTTTTTTCCTACCCAATATTTACATTGACACAATCACTTCTAGTAATAGTAGCATCTCACAACAAGAACGAATTGAATAATAGGTTGCATGCTCTCTCTGTCTGTCTGATACTAAACTGCAATATATGGACTAAGGTAAAATAAAAAAATAAAGCAGCACTAATATAAATCTTTTCATTAACCCAATGTTTGATACCCAACTGCAATAATGGTTACAACATCTAATCACATCAAAGGCATGCCTACAACTGCTTTGTTACTTCCGGATGATCAAATCTGGAAAGAAAAATGATAAGATTGATTACAAAAATATATTAGTTACAAAAATCCTCATACAGAATTACAAAAAGTACCTTTATTTGGGATATGGGAATATTGTCTAGAACACGCGGCTTCTGAAATGGATTATATAAACCTCAATGAAATGGAACCATGCTCTTCTCCAGTAAGGATTTATGTACAGAACTATAGCAATGCAAAGCACTACAGATACATAAGATACGATGAAGCTTATGTAGAAGATCTCCATGTCCATGAAACCGTGCTCCTCACTTTCATCATCAGCTGATGGCAGGACAGGTCTTGATCCAGTGCTAGTACAATCGACAGATAATGGACGACCACAAAGATGAGGATTTTCCAGATAGCTATCTTCGTTAAAGGTTCCAAACTGACGTTTATCAGGTATCCTACCTGTTAAATTGTTATGCGCCACACTGAAGACTGCCAAAGCATTTAACTCGATCAAACCAGTGGGGATCCTCCCACTTAAGCTGTTATAGGAGAGATCTAAGCTCTCAATCTGATGTAGCTTTGAGAATGTTGTTGGAATTGTTCCAACAAGATTGTTGTGGGATAAGTTGAGTGAGTGCATCTCACTTAAGTTCCAAGGGCATCCAGAATTTCACCATGTAATTTATCAGAAGAGAGATCAATTCCTGACATGTAATTGAGGATGTTGCCTTTGTAAGAATAAGAATTTCTCTTTGTCACGAATGTCGCTGTAATTGGCAGATCGGCTAATTGGATATAATCATGATTTTCGAAATACACATGATAGTCCATTTCGCGCATATAAGATGCCAATGTGTCAAATAGATAATCGATTTCTTCTATAATCATTTCAGACTTCTCCTTGGTTACCTCCAGCTTTATGTTACCAAAGCAGTGCGGGATTTGACCCGAAAGCCAATTAAAAGAAAGGTCGATCATGCTTAGTTTGTTCATCTCACAAAATTGGCGAGGGATTGTGCCTTCAAAATGGTTACCTCTGAGAAGAATAATGCTCATGCTTGATAGCTTGCCGATCCATTGAGGGATACTCCCAGTGAACTTATTCTCTCTAAGATCCAGTAACACCAAAGAAGAGCTATTGTAAAATGCATGTGTAAGCGCACCTTCCAATTGGTTATTATTTAGATAGACATGTCTTATCTTCGATGGATTGAAGCAAGATGGGACTGAACCACAAAACTTGTTCTCAGATAAATCAAAGAGGCGAAGATAATCGAGATTGCAAATTTCGACCGGGATTGGACCCTCAAGCTGGTTATTAGACATAGAAACGTAACTCAATCCTGTCATATTACCCACTGATGTGGGAATTCTTCCAGACAAATGGTTGTTACTAATGTCTAACATGCTTGGAAGGCTGAGAAACAAGCTACTTGGAATGGTGCCCGAGAACTCATTGCCATCCAGATATAAATATTGCAAGCTTTGTAGGTTGGTAGATTCTGGAAATATTTGTCCTTGCATTTTATTATCTGATATTTTGAGAAAATACAGAGAAGAGCATCCCATAACTAATTCTTGAGGTATTGTGCCTGACAAGTTATTATTAGACAAGTCTAAAAATCCAATAGATTTTAAGTCACCAAAGCTAGAAGGTACACCCCCATCAAACATATTTGTCGACATCTTTAATGTAACCAAATTTGGAAAAAGTGAAGTTATATTAGTTGGAATATGTCCCTTTAACTTGTTATTAGATACATCAAAAACCTCCATGTTGGGATTGGTGCTTGTTGGCAACTTGAGAGTTCCTGTGAAAGCATTATCCCTCAGGTAAAGTTCCCTAAGTTTTGTGTTGTTCTCTAGCAACCAAGTTGGAAAATTCCCTCCTATGTTGTTCTTTTGGAGAACGAGAAATTTCAAGTTGGATTGATAGTAAAAGAAGTTGGGTAGTGTTTGAAGGCCACTAGAATTTGACATACTAAAAACCTCGAGTTGAAAACTGGGAACCGAATTTCCTGACTCCTTTTCATTTATTATTTCGTTGTTTTCCAAAAATATAAACTTGAAGTTTGAATGATTAAAGAACGCCTTGAAAGAAACTGGAACTTGAAAGTTATTACTTGAAAGGGAGAGAGATTCAAGTGATGTGAGTTTAGAAAGTGGAGACGAGGCAATATTTCCAGTGAACTTGTTGTTAGAGAGTTTAATTAATCTGAGAGATGTCATGTTTGCGACACATGAAGGAAGTATTCCTTCGTACTCATTCCAACTCAGATCTAGTTCTTGGAGGTTTTTAAGTTCACACCACCTTGCATGCAAATCAAATGACATCACTACTTCAAAACCCATCAAAGAAATAGGGAATATAAAGGCCTTGCTTATAAGAGGAAAGCAACTTTTTTTTCTCTAAACTTACTTTTAAGCCTCTGTGTAGTGGAATTAAAATTAGATTTTGATAAATAAAAAAAGATTGAAATATGTGGTTAAAAAGTTGTGAGACCCATAAAATATATTATTAATATTAATTGTTTGATTTTGACTTAAACTAAAATTTGATTTAAATCAATACCAAGCGGGGGCTAAGTAAGAAAGTTACTTTTTAAAATTGAATTTTTTATTTGTGAAAGATGGTAATAAGTTTTGAATATAAATCTTATCTTACTATCAAGATAAGTAACTCACTTATTTTCACTCACCAATTAAAAAATTATAGATTGTTAAACTTAATTACTTTTAAGTAACCTTTTAATGTTAGCCTAACCTCTTAAATTATATGAAGTCCTTGTTTGGTACACATTAAAATTTTCGTTCTCATTCTTTTACTCATTTTCAATCATACATTCTTTAATAAAATAATATTTTTCATCACATCAATAACTTTTCCTTCTTTTTCAATCACACATTCCCCATCGGTCTATTATTTCAAAATAAATTCTTTCAAAATAATATGGCTTAAATACACCCTAATTATAAACTCGGTTGCGTTACATGTACATTACCACTTATAAATTGATCTACATACATAATATGGCGATATATGAGTAGGGATGTCGATATGTCTTGTAGGCTCGGGCCGCTCGTCACCGGCCCATCTCACGGGCCTGCCCGAGTCTTGAAAAAAAAAATTAAAAAAATAGTTTACAGGCAACTAAAATTAAAGTTGCCCGTGGGCAGCTCACAGTTGCAACGCACGCAGCTGTCATCAATCACAGCTGCATGCTGTTTTTATTTATTTTTAATTTTTTTAAGTTTTTTATTTTAATTTTAGCTGTATTTTTTTATATGTTAATATTTAATTATTATTTATAATACATATTCATTAATAAAAAATTTTAAATTTATAACGAATAAAAAAAATCGAGTCGGCTCGGCTCGAGCCTAAATTTTTTAGCCAAGCTTTTGCTCGGCTCGGACAAAAAAAAACTCAAACCATTTTTACTCGAGTCGAGCCCGAGTTTCGAGCTTCAGCTCTTGGCTCGGCTCGTTGACATTCCTATATGCGAGTGAATCAGCATTTCTTTAACAAAAAAAAAAAAAAAACATTCTCTACTTTCTTCTTGACACCTCATTATACGTAAAACTTTTAATAACTCCTTATTTACAAGTAATATTATTCTTATAAAATACTAGTTTTGTTACAAAGTGATGTTCTGATGCATTTTCATTTGTCACACGTTTTTCTCTATATTTGATAGTAATGTAATCAATATCTACTTGTGTTTTCTGAAAAATCTAATAGTAACTAGTAACTACCTCCATTAAGTCCATGTTTGACAATTATTGTTTGAAAATTCATTTTTTCACATACTTATTTGCAACCACACATTCACACAATAAAATATTCTACACGTAAATCCAAAATTTTTTCCTACTTTTTGACTACATATTTTTTTAAAAATTACTATTCAAAACATTGTTTTTATCGATTGTCAAATATGGGCTAAAAGAGATACAATCATGAGATGACTTTGCATTCATTTGCCAAAAGTTCAACTGAGATGCAAGGAAAGTTTTAAAATTGAGTAAATAAAAACAATTGAAGAAACAATTTATTAATTAGCATGCTAAGTCATGGAAAACATTGTTTACGAAACAAGCCATTAAAGTTTACCTTCTAAGGGAAGGGTGCCATTGAGTCCGCATCTAGACAGAGATAAAATTTTGAGGGAAGTCAATGCTCCAATACTTTGTAGAATGTTCCCATCCACGGTAGAATTGTCCAAGAACAATCCATCCAGCCGTCTTAAACGTCTCAAATCTTAAACACGAAAGCAATGGAATGTGCATGAGAGTTGGGGTTAGTAATATAATTTTTGTGACTAGGAATTACAGCTCTTTTGGCTTACCATAAGTTCCAATACTTCCGTTTACATAATTGTACTGGAAATAGAAGTGCCTGATGTATGAGAATTCCTTCCAAGCTTGCATCATGTTGCTAATGTTGGAGACACGTATGCTATTTAGTTTTAGCACTTGGAGACGATGCATACTTTTGATTTCTGAAACTGAAAACTCTCTAGGTAATATTCAAGTATAGGGATTATTAACGTTCATTATTCGAAACATAAAAACTTGAAAAACTTAGCTAAGTACCTGTTGGAGGTGTGAAGTTGTCAATCTTATTAAAACTTAGATCAAGCTCCAACAAATTACTCAAAGCATGTATATCTAGATGGAGGTACAAGCAAAATGTGAATATAATGATAGTGAACTCAGTTTTATTTGAGCAAACAAAGAACAATGAGGATTTCTAAGTTGTAGAACTAACTTTTCATTTGGATGGTTCCTTTTAGTTCATTGTAAGAGAGATCTAGAGATTTGAGTGATGATAGCCCTTGAAGTGAGGAGAAAATGCTATTATTAAAGGAATTCTGTCCTAAATAGAGGACCTTCAAATATTTTAGACCTGCACATATAACCGAATCCACAATAAGTTGCAATACAATATCTACGATGCAATGCAATAACCCAAAAAAAAAAAAAAAAAAAAAAAACAAATAATTAAATAAAAAAAAACGAAAACAAAAAAAAGAAGAAAAAAAAAAAAAAAAAAAAAAAAAAAAAAAAAAAAAAAAAAAAAAAAAAAAAAAAACTATTATTTTAGTTAAAAGGGTGGGGCAAAATAATACGAATGTTTCTGCTCATACAGAATAAGGCAGAAGTGAAGTATAAAAACAAAAGGAAATTAACAATAAATGAGGACAAAGAACGAAATGAGTATAACATACCATAAATGGTACCCAAACTTCTCAATTGATTCCAACTTAGGTCGAGCTCCTTCAAATTGATAAAGTCATTCAGATCTGTCGAAAAATACTAATAAAGATATTAAAATGTCCTCTGACCTAAAAACAATAATCACGCTTGTGAAACGAAGACTCACTTAGCATCGATAAAATGTCGTTATCGCTAATACGATCATTACCCGAGAAATCAAGAACTTCCAGCTTGGTCAATCCAAAGAGTCTTTCGCGGCCTACACAATGATCTTTCTTAAAAAATAATAAAGAATTTGTTTCGTCAAGTTATTAAAAACGTTTGTGATGCCTCAGAGGAAACCAACGTTGACTGAGAGTACTTACACAAGCACAATGGATTGGAATCATGAAAATAATATTATGGCTTCTACAGTAAGGTGTATTACAACACTGGGTTGATTAGGACTACTAATATATATATATCTCCATACGATAAATTAACATTATTAGGAAGGGACAAATGGAAAATGTTTTGATTTAATAGGAGAGCAAGTAGCATAATTTTCAAGTTACAGTATGGTAAATATATGAAACCAGGATGAATAATGTGAAAGATCAGTTTATAATAATTGGTTTTTTATCTATAATTTTAATAGAGAAAACTAAAGATTTTGAGAAATTGATTATCTATAACAAGAAAAGTTTTAATTACTATAATAAGTTGACTTATTTCCCAAAGGGTTGATTATTTGATAAATCACGTGATCTAGCAAAGAACCACCAGAATACATAGTATATCGAACTTACTGTTGCCGTAATTTTTTCTATCTGACAAAAAGATTTGTTGGAGTCTCAGATACTTGAGAGAAGAAAGTCGACTAAGAGATGACAAAATTTTGCGATCAAATGAATTCCCACTCAGATCAAGAGCCTCCAAATTTCTCAAATTTGACAATCTATCAATACCTGCAACAAAGTTCAATATATCTATATTATCAATCAAAGAAAAAACTTACTAAAGAAAATAGGAGAGATTGTAGCACACCTTCATTCTCAATCCATCCTACTAATATATTCCAGCTCAAGGAGAGATTCCTGAGGTCTTGAAAGGGAAGAAATAGAGAGGCATTAAAATACCAATCTCCTAATTTATAATCCCTAGTGAAATAAAGATTGAGTTGGATTATTCGCGTAGTCGTGTTACTGCATTCAACATGTTGCCATTGACAATAATCAGCTGTAGTGTCATTAGTCACCCACGAAGGCAGCGATTTTCCATCTGGAAAGTTTATACTGGCTTTGAGGTTCAAAAGAGCAACCCTCTCTTCCTCCCAATACCCTAAACAATACCATCCATTTAGCACAATCATAACTAACGTTACCAGCAACTTGATTTCCATCTTTCTCAACTACTAAGCAACTAATTCTTGCTCTTTTTTAGGCATAAAACAAGGTTGCAAAATCTCCAATTTATAGCGCCAAGTGCTAGGTGATTCATTTTTAATTAAAGACTTTTCCTCGTAGTTGTAAAATTCGTAGCACTTTCTTATTGTCTAATTGCTTCATATTTTCTTTCTATTAGTTTGACCTAATATTCCTCAAATCACACCAAGAAAAACCTTAAAATACTAGTAATGAAAGCGCCGTAATAATTAACCAAACCCGAAACTTAATTTTATCTTTATTAATTATGAGCACACTAATTATTCTGACTTGTTCTTAATTTGGCAAGTTTCAGAGTTGGGGGTTTCCCTTTTTATATAAGATCATTCTCTAATTAATACTGATTTATGTTTACTATTTTTTTTTTTTATTATTATCGACCAATTTAGAATTAAATGAGTGCATAAATATCTATACATGGGGTTTGTTTCAGGACTACATCTCTCAGAAAAAAATGTTGTAAATTAAACTTCCTTTGACTAAATAATTTAACTATATTTTAAATCATATTTTCTAATGAATTTGCAAGTAATATCCATTATCACTACTTATTTATATTTATTTAAAAATAAATTATTTATTATGCCTTCATTTGGATTTCATTAAAATTTTAATTATTTTTCTCTCTCTTACCAATTATACATTCTTCAACAAAATAATATTATACGTAAATTCAAATTTTTTTTTTTCATTTTTTAACCGTACATTTTTGAAAAAGTTACTATTTAATTTTATTTTTTTCAAAATCTCATTAAAATGAATCTCAAACAAGCGTATAGTTTCTTCCTAAATAGAGATTAAGTCAGGGTCCGTTTGATTTATTTAAATTTTATGAAAAATGTCATATATGATAAATTCAATTTCCACTTAGGCTATTTAATACGAAAGTGAAAATGGAGTTCGAATTCCAATGTACAATCATTTTAAGCTTATTTTTGTCAATTTCATAAAAAATACATTCATATGGAATACTTGAATTTTATTTTTCAACTTAAATAAAATTAAAAAGTATTTTCACATTTGTCAATCAAATGAATCCTTAAAATGCGCCCATTTAATCAAGGGTACATGGAATAACTCAGGTTACCTGAGTACAGGTAATAACTCAGAGAATAGCATCCCGTGCATTTGTCTGTTTGTGTTTTTTTTTTCCATTTTTTAATATATGTTGTCCATTTTAAATTTCTCTGCCGATTTTGTAATAATTTCATGTACTCGTAGACTATTCTTTAATCAAATAATGGCAATAGCTTAGGATATACGTTCGAGAAAATGGTACAAGTTCGAATTGATCATCAGTTTGATTTGACTTCAATAGTTGAAAATGTCCACTTTCAATTGGACACGGCTGTTTCTTAGAAAAGAATGTGGAATTATTGGGTAATTTTTACAAAACGTCCTTTTCGTCTGTCTATTTTATCTAAATCGTCGTTATTGTTTTGATTTGGACATATGAGTCCTCAGATTGATCAAATCTTGCACAAATCATCCATACCGTCAATTTATGATAAATTTATCATCTCTTTAAATAAACAAAAAATTAAAGATTAAAGAAAAGAAAAGAAAAGAAAAAAATAAAAAATATTGACAGATAGAGTCTCAATTTTTTTTCAAAAAGTGAAGACGAGTCCCAATTAAAATAAGGGATAATTGCACCAGCGGTATCAAACCTTTCATTTAGTTGCGGACTTTATTCAAATCTTTAATTTGTGCCACCTAGGGTACAAAATATTTCATTTATACCAGTACCAAATCTTTTCAAAATATCGCAGTTGAAGTCCAAATAGATGATTTCTGTTAGTTTGACCATTAGTTGACCAAATAATTGACTTTGACAATAATTTTGATTAATTTTAAAAGGTTAAAATAATAATTTTATATTTTTTATAATTACCTATTTGTTTCCCAGTTCATAGCGGCATATGTCGGAGTCAGCAACGGTTCTTGTTCCATTGCTAATTTCCATTGTTGATAATCCTGATTCTAGTAGTGATAGTATATTTTCAAGAAAATCTATTTTTAAGTAAATGGATAAGTTTTAAAATATAATAATTTATTGATTAAAGTTTAAAATATGAAGTCGTTGGACATTAAAATAAGTATTACTTTAAATCATTCATCAACGTAACATGAAAACAAGGCACTTAAGTTGACTATGCATATATCAAAAGACGATGTTGTTCCCGGGACACAACCCAACTGTCAAAGAATGAGGTTCTTCAATGCTGACAGTTCAAAGATTGCGGGTTCGATTCATGGGGCTCTTGAAAAGCAGACTCTCTCCTGGAAGGTAGGAGTTCTCTTAGAAGGCAATGTGCAACATGAGTTTGACTTACTCGGCACTTTGACAGTTCAGTGAGAGGGGCTCTTGGAATCTGGCCAGTTTGGGCCACAATTCGCGATTTAACTGGTCTGTGTGATGAGGGGTCGGATCGCAGATCCCAAGATTAGTCGCCGAAGGCGGATACCTGAGTTTAAAAAAAAAAAAAAAAACGATGTTTTAAAATGCACTATCTTAAAACTATTAACTTATTTTAAAATTTTTGCTTTTAATTGATCAAATCGTGGAGCCATTAAATTTTGAAATGATGCCCCCAGAGGAAATGAATTTTGACTGAGACTACTTACACATGACGAAAATCATGAAAATTATATTATGGCTTGTAAGGTGTATTGTAATATTAAAGAAGAAAGATAAAAATATTTTGTTTATAGTATATTCGAATCTTATCAAACATTTGAAATTGAAATTTGTCGAATATGATATCAAAATTACTAACTATGCCCTAGAGATTAAATTTATCTAAATGAAAAGGGGTTCTCATCAGTTCACGCAAATTTTTTTTCATCTCATACATTGTACACTTTTCTATTTGTATTCGTAAGAGTCTTTTTCGAATCCTTTTGAATTCAATTAGATGTTAGTCTTTATTTTTTCACATGTTCCTTTTTTTTTTTTTCAAACAACTTAAATTAATGATAAAATCTCCAATTGAGCTTCTAGCTTTTAAATTGTTGATTCCATGGACCCTGTTTTTTCATTCATAATCAGCGAAAAGTCGAAAATCTCTTGTTGTTTTTTTCTTCACTGTCCAAAAATTCTTGCACTTATTGTATGTTTTTCTCAAATAAGGTTTTTTGCTTGAAATTTGTATTGTTTCTATATTTTAAAACTATATCCTCACTCTGCTTTTTCTCCTTAAAAAAAAAAAAAAAATCTGTTTGACAAGGTTAAAATGGTTGTTTGATCTATAATTTTAATGGAGCCATTAAAAAAGAACTATTTGAGAAATTGCTTATCTTCTAACACAACAAGAAAAGTCAAAATTATTATAATAAGTGAATTTTATTTCTCAAAGGGTTTATTCTTTGATGACCATATGATCTACCAAAGAACCACCACTAATGTCACTGTAATTTTTCTGCTTGAAAAGTTATATCAAAATCTCATATGCTTGACATAAGAAAGCTGACTAAGAAATGACAAAATGTTACGATCAAATGAATTGTCACTCAGATCAATGGCCTCCAAATTTCTCAACTTTGACAATCTATTGAAAATCATGTGGCGAGATGAGTTGAAGTTAACGATTTTCTATCTCGATAATTTGACAATCACAAAGATGCAATGGGCGCAAATTGGCGAAGGAGGAGACGAATTGGACGTCGACAGTGATAACATATCACCTTTTTATGATGTTGTTGTAATTGATAAATTCTCAGATATATAGATGATGAAAGTTACGATGGCACTCCAATTTGGGATGAGAAACCTAATGAAGTAGTCTGGAAAATCCAACCTTAAGCTGTTGAAGTGCTGATAACTTGATAAGGCTAGTTTTGAAAATTTGTTTGGTGAAGTTGGCTACTTTTACAACCAATCAAAAATTTCACTTCGATCGTTCTCTCATCTAGAATTTTGCAATAATGTTGATTAGTTTGCACAAATAGTTTAATAATGAAAGTTTTTTCTTAATTTTAGATTTCAAAGATTACAAATTTGGACTTCAGTTCTGGTTATATTTACATGTTAACAATTTCATTTTTGTAAATTTCTATTGCTCTTCAACGAATTATATTATAGATACGCCATCAATATCAATTGAAAATCGTACAATATGGAAAAAAAATCTCCTGTGTGTGACAGAAAGACCACATTTTTTTTAAGATTATGAAAAAGCTCTTTCAATTTCCAATCGTGCATTAGAAATTGCTAAATTTTCAGGTTAACTTTTTATATATGTTAATATTTCTATTATTTTATAACAATTCTCATCACGTTACATTCAATCAATTAAATGAAATTTATGTAGTGTAAAGCAACAACTTACGAACCGACTGTGTTTAAGCACTAATACAGCTACTGAACATCATTCCTTAAATAATAAATTATTAAAGACAAGAATATATTCACGAGCTCTAATGATATCAACCCTTCAACATCTAATCACATCAAAGGCAAGCCTACAACTGCTTCGGTACTTCCTAGTGAAGAAAAGTGAGAAAATTGATTAGATATATTATAAGGATATATAGTTGATATCATGTCCTTGGTGGGAATGATAAATTTATCCCCGTTAACGTGACAACGCCGTGTCACCAAGTTAAAGATGCAATTTTTAACTTTTCAATGACGCGTCAACAAGTCAAGTTATAGTTTTTATCAAAAAAATAAATTGGTTGACTCGCTGACATGCCACGTCAACGATGGACATTATAAACTACTACCCACTAGGATGATGAGATGATTTCTATATAAAGATATATTAGTACATAATGATCTTCCTACAAAATTAAAGCAGGTACCTTTATTTGGAATATGAGAATATTGTCCAGAACACGCGACCTAAAAAATGGATCATGTAAACCTCCATGAAATAAAACCACGCTCTTCTCCAGTAAGGATTTATATACAGAACTATGGCAATGCAAAGCACTGCAGATATATAAGATATGGTGAAGCCTATGTAGAAGAACTCCATGTCCATGAAACCACACTCCTCACTTTCATCATCAGCAGATGTCGGGACATGCGTTGGTCCGGTGCTAGTGCAGTCGACAGGTAATGGACGACCACAAAGATAAGGATTTCCCTGGTAGCTACCTTCATCAAATGTTCCAAACTGACCTTTCTCTGGTATCATACCTGTTAGATTGTTATGAGCCACACTGAAGACTGCCAAAGCATTTAACTCGCTCAAACCAGTGGGGATCCTCCCCCCTAAGTTGTTATAGGAGAGATCTAAGCTCTCTATCTGAAGTAGGTTTGAGAATGTTTCTGGAATTGTTCCAGTAAGATTGTTGTGAGACAAGTTGAGTGCATGGATCTCACTTAACTTTCCAAGGCCATCCGGAATTTCACCATGTAATTTATTAGAAGAGAGATCAATTCCTGACATGTAACTGAGGATGCTACCTTTGTAAGAATAAGAATTTCCCTTTGTCACGAATGTCGCTGTAATTGGCACATCAGTTAATTTGAAATCTTCAGTTTTTTGGAAAGACACGTGATAGTCCCTTTCTAACTCAACCTTATCCATGTAAGAAACGAATGAGAAAATTGAAGAGCTGATAAACTCCAGAACCAATACAGACTTCTTCTTGGTTACCTCCAGCGTTATGTTACCAAAGCACAGCGGGATTTGCCCCGAAAGACTATTAAAAGAAAGGTCTATCATGCTTAGTTTTTTCATCTCACAAAATTGGTGAGGGATTATGCCTTCAAAATGGTTACCTCTGAGAAGAATAATGCTCATGCTTGATAGATTGCCAATCCATTGAGGGATACTTCCAGTGAACTTATTCTCTCTAAGATCCAATGACACCAAAGAAGAGCTATTATGAAATGCATATGTGAGCTCACCTTCCAATTGGTTATCGTTCAGATAGACATGACTTATGCTTGATGGATTGAAGCAAGATGGGATTGAACCACATAACTTGTTCTCAGATAAATCTAAGAGGCCAAGAGAATCGAGATTGCAAATTTCCACCGGGATTGGACCCTCAAGCTGGTTGTTAGAAAGAGAAACTTGCTCCAATCTTGTCATATTACCCACTGATGAGGGAATTTTGCCAGACAAATGGTTGTTACTAATGTCTAACACTACTAGAGGGCTGGTAGACAAGCTACTTGGTATGGTGCCCGAGAACTCATTGCCGTCCACATATAAATATTTCAAGCTTGGTAGGTTGGTAGATTCTGGAAATATTTGTCCTTGCATTTTATTATCCGATATCTTGAAAAAAAACAAAGAAGAGCATCCCATAGCTAATTCTTGCGGCATCATGCCTGACAAGTTATTGACCGACAAGTCTATATATTTTATAGATTTTAAGTCACCAAAACTAGAAGGTACAGACCCATCGAACATATTTGTTGACATGTTTAATGCAACCAAATTTGGAAAAGCTGAAGCTATATTAGTCGGAATATGTCCATCTAACTTATTATTAGATACATCGAAAGTCTCCATGTTGAGATTGGTGCTTGTTGATAACTTGAGAGGTCCTGTAAAAGCATTATCTCTCAGGTAAAGTCCCATAAGTCTTGTGTTGTTCTCTAACAACCAAGTTGGAAAATTCCCTTGAATGTTGTTCTTTGGGAGATAAAGAATTCTCAAGTTGGATTGATAGTAAAAGAAGTTGGGTAGTGTTGGACGTCCTATAGAATTTGTCATACTAAAAACCTCTAGTTGAAAATTAGGAACCCAATTTCCCAACTCGTTTTCATTTATTATTTCATTGTTTTCCAAAAATATAAACTTCAAGTTTGAATGATTGAAGAATGCCTCGAAAGAAATTGGAACTTTAAAGTTGTTGCTTGATATGGAGAGATATTCAAGCGACGTGAGTTTGGAAAGCGGAGAGGAGGCAATATTTCCAGTCAATTTATTGTGAGAAAGTTCAATTATTCTAAGAGATGTCATATTTGCAACACATGAAGGGAGTATTCCTTCGTACTCATTCCAACTCAGATTTAACTCTTGTAGGTTTTTAAGCTCACACCACCCTGCAAATCAAACAATTAAAATTACCACTCCAAAACCCATCGTAGTAATAGGGAATATAAAGACTTTGCTTATAACAGGAAAGCAACTTTTTGTGCCCAAACTTTTTTAAGTAAGAAAGTTACTTTTTAAGAAGTGAATTTTTTTATAGAAGAAAGAGGGCGATAAGCTACTTATTTTGAATGTAATTCTTATTTTACTATATCAAAATAAATAACTTACTTATTTCCACTGTAACCAATAAAATAAAAAACTATAGGTTGTAAAACTTGATTACTTTTACGTTATGGTTAGCCTAACCACTTTATATTATATTAATTATAAAATGCTAATTGACGAAGTTAAATCCTTCTTTTTTTACAAACTTATGTTTTAGTTCATTTTATTAAGTCACAAACTTTTTTTCCTATGTTTGATATTGAAGCAATCAATATCTACTTGTATTTTCTGTGAAATCTTATAGTAAATCAATCGTGAGATGAATTTGCATTCATTAACCAAAAACTCAACTGAGAAGCAAGGAAAGCTGTAAAATTGTGAAAATAAAATACTCGAAGAAACAATTTATTAATCAGCATGCGAAGTCATGGAAAACATTGTTTACCAAACAAGCCGTTGAAGTTTACCTCGAACGGGAAGGGTGCCATTGAGTCTGCATCTAGTCAAAGATAAAATCTTGAGGAATGTCATTGCTCCAATACCTTGTAGAAAGTTTCCATCCACTGCAGAATTGTCCAAGAACAACCTCTCTAGCCTTCTTAAACGTCTCAACTCTTATACACAAAAGAAACGGAATGTGCATGAGAACTGGATATCATATTCTAATTAGTAATATAATTTTTTCACTGGGAATTACAGCTCTTTTGGCTTACCATAAGGTCCAATGTTTCCGTTTATATAATTGTTCCGGAAATAGAAGTGCTTGAGGTTTGAGAATACCCTCAAAGATTGCAACATGTTGCTAATGTTGGAGACACTTACGTCGTCTAATTTTAGCACTTGGAGACTATGCATACTTTTGATGTCTGAAACAGAGAACTCTCTAGTGTAATATTCAAGTACAAGCGTATAAACGCTCATTATTCAGAAAATAGAATAATGAAAAACTTAGCGGAGTACCTATTGGAGTTGTGAAGTTGTCGATCTCATTATTACTTAGATCAAGCTCCTCCAAATTACTCAAAGCATGTAAATCTAGATGGAGGTAGAGAAATAAACATGTACAAGAAAAATGTGAATATAGTGCTTGAAAACTCAGAAAGAAAAATAAGGAGGAGTTCTAAATTGTAGAACTAACCTTTCATTTGGATGGTTCCTTTTAGTTCATTCAAAGAGAGATCTAGAGACTTGAGTGATGATAGCCCGTGAAGTGAAGAGAAAATGCGACTATCGAAGTTATTTGATTGTAAATTAAGGACCTTCAAATATTTTGGACCTGTTTGTATAACCAAATCCACAATAAGTTGTAATAATATCTATAATGCAATGCAATCAACAACAAACTAATATTTTAGTGAAAGGGGAGGAGCCAGCCAGGAGCAAACTAACACGAATGCTTCAGCTCATACATACTAAGGCAGAAGTGAAGTAAAGAAAGAAAAGGAAATTAACAAAGAATGAATTAATATCAACATCATGGATAAAGAATGAAATGAGATGACATACCATAAATGGTACCCGAGCTTCTAAATTGATTGTCGCTTAGGTCGAGCTTCTTCAAATTGATAAAATCATTTATATCTATGAAAAAAATAAAAAATGATATTAAAAGGTGATAACACTATAGTCTTCTCTGACCTAAAAAGCAATATATCACGCTTGTAAAAAGAAGGCTCACTTAGCACCGATAGAATGTCGCCATCGCTAATATCATTATTACCCATGAAATCAAGAACTTCTAGCTTGTTTAGTCCGAAGAGTCTTTCACGACCTACACAATGATATTTTTTTTAAAAATAAAAAGTTATTAAATAATTAAATGATTTCTAGACGAAATCTGCGGTTGACTGAGAGTACTTACACAAGCACAATGAACGGGAAGCATGAAAATAATATTATGGCTTCTTTAGTAAGGAGTATTACAATATTAAAGATTAAAAATGTCTTATTTGTTGTATTGTCTAAGTACCAAACATGCCCTTACATTTGAATTACTTGGGTTTATCAGTACTGTTAATAACTCAATACGATAAACATATATATTTAGTAATGCTGAACTTATTAGGAAGGACAAATGGCAAATCTTTTGACGTAATAGGAGAGAAATTGGCATAATTTTCATGTCACAGTATTTATCAAAAATGAAACCATGACGAAATATAAAAGATCGGTTCGGTTCAATTCATTTTTTGATATATACTTATAATAGAGGAAACTAAAGATTTTGAGAAATTGTTTATCTTATACTGCACCAAGAAAACTTTTAAGTATTCTAATAATAAGTTGATTTATATCCAAAAGGTTGATTTTTAGACAATCACATGATCTATCAAAGAACCACCAAAATACATAGTATATTTAACTTACTATTGCTGTAATTTTTTCTCCTTAATGAGTTGTATCTAAATCCCAGATACTTGAGAGAAGAAAGCCGACTAAGAGATGACAAAATTTTGCGATCGAAAAAATTGCTACTCAGATCAAGGACCTCCAAATTTCTCAACTTTGATAATCTATCAATACCTGCAACAAAATTTAATACATCTATATTATCGCTCAAAGAAATAGGAACGATAAAATTGAATCAAATAATAAAATAGAATCAGTTGTCCGCCTAATTAAGAAGAGATGACAGCATACCTTCATTGTCAATCCATCCTACTAAATTATTCCCCTCTAAAGAGAGATTTATGAGTTCTTCAAAAGGAAGAAATAGAGAGGCATTTAAATACCAATCTCCTAATCTCCGAATCCTGGCGAAATAAAGATTAAGTTCGATTACTCGTGCAGTGATGTTGCTGCATTTAACTTGTTCCCATTGACAACAATCCGATGCATTCTCATTATCCACCCAGGACGGCAGCGATTCTCCATCTGGGAAGTTCATGTTTGCTTTGAGGTTCAAAAGAGCAACCTTCTCTTCCTCCCAACACCCTAAACAATAGCATCCATTTAGCACCATCATCACTAACATTAACTGTAACTTAGTTCCCATCTTTCTTAACTACTAAGCCACTAATTCTTACTACAAATAAGGTTGCAAAATCTCCAATTTATAGCGTCGAGTAGCCGTGTTAGGCGGTTCATTTTTAATATAGACTTTTCCTCAAAATTGTAAAATTCGTAGCACTTTCTTATTGTCGAATTGATTAACTGAAAATTGCTCATACTAGAAGTTGATTGATTGAGAGTTGGACAAACAAAGAAAACTTATTCTATTTCTGCAAGATATTTTCCATCTACTAGTTTGACTTATTGCTCCTCCAATTAGAATTTTCACACCAAGGAAAACCTTGAAATACTTTCCATCTCAATTCATGACTTTTGGGCTTCTAGTTCCTCCTTAAATTCAACACCAAGATGGAATTAGTTACAAATTTATCTCCTATTTGCGGTAGAAGTCCTCCAAAGTTGGCAATTTTGAGGCAAATCCCAACAAGTACCGACTCCCATTAGCTCCTATTTGGTATCCATTATTTTAAAACTCTTTTTACTACAAAATCATTTTAAATCACACACTCTCCTAAAAATACTATTCAAAATTCTTTTTTTCTTGAAATAATGGGATACCAAGCAGGGCTTAGTAATGAAAGCACCGTAATCACTAACCCCCGAAAACTTAACTTGCATCTTTATTAATTATCAGCACACTAATTATTCTGTATTATTGTTCTTAATAATTTGGTCAGTTTCAAGAAGTCGATCTACGGTCACCTTGATACGCTGTTAATTCTCTAATTAATATTGGTGTATGTAAAATTCTATATGTTTACTACGTTTTTCTATTATCAACCAATTGAGAATTGATTGAGTGCATAAATATCTATGCATGCTCTCCATCAATGTTGGAGTCCGCTGCAAGATCACATTAGGAAAAAAAAAATGCGGTAATTTAAACGTCTTCTGACCAAATTTATAAATTATTTATAACTGATCAAACTTCATTTTTTATCAAATATTTTTAAGTTAGTGTTGGGAAAATTTCTACACCACACCCATTCTTTAATCAAATAATGGCAATAGCTTAGGATTTACGTTTGAAAAATTAACACCATCCGCTAGAAGACATTGACCTCCAGTCAATGTTGAAAATATCCACTTTCTACTAGAAAAAATGGTTTCTTTGAAAAGGAAGTGGGATACAAAACGTCTTTATCATTTATCTGTTTTGTTCAAATCATCTTTAATAATTTAAAATTCTATATGTAGAGTACATTTTTTTATTATTATTATCAACCAATTGGATTGAGTGACTTCTTAAAGTTATATGCATGCTTTCTATAAATATTGGAGACTGTTTCAAGATCACATTTAAAGGTAAATTAAACATCATTTGACAAAATTCATAAATTATTTATAAATAATCAAAATCAATAAAATATTTTTTAATGGACCTATAAGTTATGAAAATTTCAACATTAAACCCATTTTTTTAATCAATAATGACAATAGCTTAGGATTTGCGTTCGAAAAAATTCTACATTAAAAGTCATTAGACAATAAACGCTATCCACCAGAAGACTTTGACCTCTAGTCAATGTTGAAAGTGTCCACTTTCGACTGGGAAAATGGATGGGAACGTGGAATTATTGGTAATTTCCACAAAATGCTTGATTATTTGTCTATTTTGTGAAAATTCCAATTATTATTTTAGTTTTGCAATATGAGCCCTCAGATTGACCAAATCTTGTGTAAATCGTCCGTGCCGTCAATTCCTCCATTAAAGCGTTTTAAAATGGTGGACTTACTCTCTTGAAATAATAATAAAAAAGTAAATATTTCAGCTATAATCTTACACTTTTCAAAAAATAAAAAAAAATGCAAACAAATTCCAATTAAAATAATTTAAATTAAATATTTTTCTAGAATAAAATAATTTACATATGAAAAAATGGTGAGGGAAGCATGTAAGCATGAAGCTCTATAATCCTGAAATTCATCAAAAGATGAGCAGAGAAAAGAAAGGTATCTTCTGATTTGTCATCCACTTACCTTTCTATTATAATTTTCTATTAATCAAATATGTATTCACCAATAATAAAAAGTATTTCAATATTAATTACTACGGAATTAAATAGTAAAACCAATGATCATAAGATCATGAAACACAGTTACATGTGCTGTGATGATGCGAATCCTTTCACTTCTTTTGTTAACTTTTACGTGCTCTCAAATAACAAGGCTCCCCAGATTTAAATTCAAGATTCTTAATTCACCCATATTTTGTATAGGATACTTTATGTTGACCTCGAAAAATAGTTTCGACGGGTGGCCAACAGAACGATGCTCGACGTAAGCCCTTCCCTGTGTACGGTAACACACAATTAGTAACACGTGGTCTTTTCCGGTGGGGGTGGAAGCGGTCGCGAGCACTCCAACGATCAAGTCAGTATTTTGGTTAATTGAAAAATGATGCCCAACGGTAAGGCAATCACCGGGACGTGGTTGAGAATATGTGCGAATGTAGCGAAAGATTTCCTAGAATTAAAAACTAGAATGCAAAGACTCTAAATTCGAACCCCTGTCTTACCATTATGCAGGGGTATTTATACTAGAAAATGAAATAGGAGAACCGTTGGATGGAGGGACACGTGACTTCATATCCTGGATGGATCGTCCTTTCATAGGTGTCAGTCGTCAATTCATAGGCTGACGGGCATTAAATGATTTCTAACATAGCAACTGAGTTGGCCCCTTATAGTCTGTCACACATCTCATCAATCAATCAAGGACTTGAGTTTGAATAGATCTCATAAAAGATCTTGGTAGAGGTGTGACGAGGCGGATTGTTAGGCCAACGAATGCGAAGTGTGGGCCTTTGCATCCGCCGTGAATGGCAGATGAGTTCGGTTCTTCTAAGAGGTGGGGCACTAGTGTTTCAATTCGTCCGACATGGATTCAATTCGTCTGCTACGTGGGATACCAGATCAGTTCGGCCTTCACGTGGCGAATGAAGTGGATGGACGAGATGGAGGGCCTCAAAAGGCCTGTAACACTTTATATTACTATTTATAAAAGCAAACTTTACTTTTCGATTTTATTCTCGTCATCGGGATAGAATTATAGAAGAGCGTTGTAATTTGTAATTACGTTCATCGGTTCATACATCAACAATTCATTATGATAGCTAAGAAAGTAAGATACACTTAGATGCATGGATGGATTTAGGGGGGACTGGTCCTGTCTCTTTAATTTATTTTCAGTGGAAAAAGAATTATGTGTAAATTTATTGGTTTTTAGTGTAAACAAAATTACTAAAAAAAATTTTCCTTCTAATTTTTTTTTATGTGTAAGTTTATTTTTTCTACCTATTTTTTTCCCGTCCCTGCTTAGATGACAATTTAACAAACTGAAAACCTCGAGTTGAAACTTAGAGACCAAATTTCGTAACTTAGTACTTGCTATTACCTTTTTTTTTTTTTTTTTGGCAAATATGAAACGAAGACTTAATGATTAAAGAAAGGCTCAAAGGAAATGGGCACTTGAAAGTTGTTACCTGAAGTAGAAAGATATTCAAGTGAGGTGAGTTTTGAAAGCAGAGACATGGCAATATCTCCAAGAAAACTTGTTCCTGGATACCTTAATCAATCAAAGAGATGTCATGTTTTATAGACATGATGGAAGTATTTCTTCATGCTCATTTCCACTCGAATCCAGCATCTCGAGTTCATTAAGTTGATACCCAGGCAAAGATAAAACGTGGTACTATACTTTGTTATACCACAGTAATCTATTCATTCATTTAATATTTTGATGTTGAATACTTTTGATTCAATTCGACTTTATTAATTTAGACAAATTTGATCTATAGATATAATGAGATGTTCATCTATTAAATGTTTAATCGTAACAAATATAGTACAAGTATTATATTTAAAACAATCTCGATTGTTGTAAGAATATTACAAATTGACTTGAAAAAGTAGTAAACAATTAATGATTAAGGGGGTCAAACTGGCATTAAAAAATTAATTTTGGAGTGAATCGACCAATATGAGATGACATCATCATATGAAAACAGTAGACGGCTGGAATAGTATTGGATATTGGGAAGTATAAACTTCACTTAGTAGGAGAGGAACTTGAGAGAAAATCTATAACATATCCAATATGTTAACTAGCGGAACTCTTGAAGGAGTAACAATTAATTAAATAAATATTCAACTTTTACATTGCAAGTTTATTTAATATAGAAGTACTACAATATATGGAGTAAAAATGATAATTAAAAAAATATCTTAACTCCCACAATTAATCAATTTGAAAGCTAACGTCACTCCACAAAAAAAAAAAAAAAAAAAAAGGCCA
>CAIGRN010169491.1:5420-21979 GCA_903798345.1 Fraxinus anomala | reverse complement strand
ATGGATGTGTTAACAACTAAAAGAATAATTAGAGCATCTCCAACCCTTGCCCCATTTCACCATTTTTCACTATTTTGCAACAAAAATTTGGTGCAATTCCTCTCCAACCCAACACCATCATTGGCACCATTTTGCACCAAAATGATTAATGTCATTTTTATCCTTCTTTTCCATTTGCACCAAATTCTTGTTCAGGGTATTTGTATCTTTTTTGTTATACAATAAATTTTAATTCTTAATTAATTATAATAATAATAATAATAATAATAATAATAATAATAATAATAATAATAATAATAATAATATTATAAATATTATTATTATTATTATTATTATTATTATTATTATTATTATACCACATTTAATAATTTTATTAATGAATTCAATATTTTTCGTTAATTGAACGTAATTATTTATTAGGAATTTATGTAGTAATAAAATACATAAATAAATATCTTTATATAAATAAATTGTTAAGAATAAAAAAATGAAGAAAATAATGAATCACTGTTCACTTGGCGCAAACCATCTCAAACCCTACACCAAAATTTGAGTTAAGTTTTGCACCAAATTGAAAATCATCCCCAACCCACTACTTACAAGTTCAAGTGGAATGATAAAAAAAATTACGTTGCACCAACATTGAGGACACATAGACCTTCTAAAATGGAAGAGAAAGGTTTCATGAATATTACAAATTCAATCCGTGTGTTTTTCTCTGATGAGCTTTTGTATCCTGACAACTCATGGTCGAGTTGTTTTGAAATGGAATGAAATAATGCGGGATAGTTAAGAAAGAAATTCCTAAACCAATTAGAAAAGCAAATGAATAATAAGGATGTATGAAAACACATACTTTCGGTTCGATTGTTGAATTTTTGTTTGGGAGTACAATTCGGAAGCGCTTTTCAATTCTGTAAATTTTTTCGATGACATTCTAACTTTTTGGATCAAATTCCGTTACTTAGGTGTCCTTTTTAGCATTTTTCTATTTTGAGTTAGTTTAAGGGTATTTTCATCTTTATTATAGCATTTAAGTTTTATTCATATTTGTTGAGATGAATGCATGTCATATTCTATTGGACAGACCGTGGCAAATTGATATGGATGTCGGGTAGAGAGAAAACCTACAAGTTCAAGTGGAATGATAAAGAGATTACGTTTGCGCCAACATTGAGGGCACATAAACCTTCTAAAGTGGAAGGGAAAGGTTTCATGAATATTACAAATTCAATCAGTGTGTTTTTCTCTGATGAGGCTTTGTATCCTGACAACTCATGGTCGATTTGTTTTGAAATGGAATGAAATAATGCAGGATAGTTAGGAGTTTGTCAATTAAACATTCGTTTTCTTGATTAATAAAATATTTTGATGGATTCCAAATATTTATTGCGTCCGCTCAAGCAAAATTCGAACAAACACCCGCTCTTGTGTTCTAAATAAGACTCTTTTATTATTATTCACATTTCTGTCATACGTTGGTTTATCTTTATTATTATAAAATCTTTACATTCTTCCACATGTATTTCAGTACGAACACATGCTTTCAAGTTCCTCTTTTTACAAAACGTAACTAGACTAAATTCTGGTCAGTTCGTCATCGCCATTCCTACGTATATCTTATTTTGAAGCAAGTGAACAGAGGGTTCATTTTAGTGTAACTAGCTCCCGAATTGAATAAATGAACCTTCCTTAAAATCATTAGAATATTATTTTACAGAAAAAGTTTGTCATGAATCTCCCATGGATTTTATTTGAGAATATATGCATTTGGTTTTGTCTTTATTATGGAAACTTCACTTTTTTGAGCTCGAAGAGGTGAATAAGTTTAATTCATTCAGCAAATAAGTAATTTATGATGGAGTTTATGTGTATGTTTATATGCATTTGAGTTTAGTTATCTGCCTCCCGAGAATCCCATGTTAAATGAAATATCTACCTAAATGGCTCCTTTTTGAATTATTAAAGTACGAGTATAGAAGAAGACGTTCTTCGGTGGTTCACATTCTATCTTAATTAGATTAAGTTAGATTGTGACGCAGAACAGAAACATGATTAATAATAAAAAGGATCTTGTTCATAAAACACGATCGAGTGTTGCTAGAATTTCATTCGAACGTGCATGAGGAACACATAAATTCACCAGATAACGGGAAAACTGAATTATTAATAATAAAAAACGATTGTAGATTTTATAACCCTTATTACATATTTAAAGAATCAAAATAATACTCTTTAGAGAATCAAAACGAATCCCAATCAAAGAGAAATCCTTAGATAAATCCAAATAAAACTACGAAATTGCAAAAATGACAAAAATACCCATAAACTAATTCAAAACGAAAAAAATGGTAAAACAAACATCTAAACGTTGGAATTTGAACCCGAAAACTTGGCCATCATCGACACCCAGACAAAATTGTAGAGAATTGAAAAACACTTTTGAAATGTAGTTGCTTGCACAAATCTGACATTGAGCTGAAAGTTACGTGTTTTTTCATAGTCCCTTCTTATTTCTCCTCTTTTCCAACTAGTTTATGATCTCCTCTTCTAATTGTTCTGTATAAAATTGTTACTTATAATTGTTATGATTGCAAACTGTTTTAGGATGGACAAATCAAAAATTGGCAAGGGCAAGAAGTGGCATTAGCTCCTGAGAGATTTGAGAGCTGAAGATCATTACATACTCAGTGACGAGGTCTATAAATAATGAAATGTCAAATTATCGACACTCCATGTTATTTTTTTGTCAATATGAGTGGGTATTGATGGAAATAAAACCTAACATTGAAGATGAGTAATGCTATTTAGCTCTATTAGAATTACAATTTTAATTTAGGCGACGTTAATGTGGCATTAAATGATAGGTCCGCATTTCATTTATCCTATCATCTAGAGCCACCTAGATCGGGGGTTACAACTTCAGTGAAGTTTCGTAGCATTATTTATTGAAGATCTGATAGGTAACACCCATTAGGATAATTATCACCCCAATTTTGCACTAAATGACATTGTTACTCTAGGTTGTCACAGAATTTATTGTGCTTTAAATTCTAGACCAATCCTTTAAGGAACTGTTCCTGTAATTGGCATACATTTCAATTTTAAAAGTGACCCTCTCTTGCTATTTTGCTCGTGACCTCTTTATCGTTTGATATTTTATTTCGGATTCTTTTCTCGTGTTTTTTTTCCCCATTTCATTGTGACTTTATAAATGAAGAAACACGTTATCTAACATTTAAAAATATTGCCTGTGAGATCTCGTATAACAAAATACCAATTTTAAATTAACACTATTAACTACCAGATTATAAATACAGTACCTCGGTAGTCAAATTAATAGAATTGAGTCCTTGTTAGGTAAATTTTTATTAACTTTTTATGTGGTCAAACTTTAATTATACATTTTATGAGATCCGCAACTTTGATCAAATTTGTAGTAACACATTTTATTATCAAAATCTGCTAAAATATTTATCAGTTTTTTGGCAAAAAAAAAAAAATCTAAATGCATTAACTAATATAATTATGAGAGAATGAAATTCAATAACAGACGCGAAATGGTGATTATGTTTTACTGGTCAAAAGAAATTAATATGTGCTTGCTTGACAATTTTTTAAATTAAAAATTAAATATGAGTTCAACGTAATATGCGTTCATAAACGACAGATGATCTATGAGCATCTATACTTAGTTCATGATACTGATGGCATGTCACATTAATTCATAGATAAATAATAAATTTAATTCAAATATTGAAACTGATGTTAAACTTATTGAATTGATTAATATGTCATTTATGTCCATCTTGGGGGAGATTAAAATTAAATTTTTAGTAAAGTTCGATAAAATTTGATAAAATATGTGACTAAAAATTGTGAATACAATAAAATATGTGATTAAATTTAGTTGTTAACTTTAATTCAAATTAAAATTTATACCAAACATGGGTTAGGTATATGTATAAGCTATATCTAATACAATTTAATAAATAACTAATTGCATAATAAATAACATAATATAACAAAATTAAGAGATCTGCAATTTTACGTTACAACAGTGGGGTGGCACTTGAGATTACGGAGCGGACAAAGTTAGAAATAAATAAAAGTATATGCAGTATAAAAAAGAAAAAAAGAAGAGATTGCAGGTAGAAGAAGAAGAAGAAGAAGAAGAAAAGAAAAGAAACGGACACTTCTTCCAATTTTTATACGATTTATTGGGTCACTCACATGAAGGCGCTTACCCCACCTCTACCCTTCTCCTTTGGACCCCTCTAATTCAATGCTTTACCCAACACACCACCACCCTTTTCTCTTCTCACTCAATCCTTTTTCCCACTCTTCTCATCCTAATTTGCTTCCCTCTTCATCTTCTCTGCAGGTACTTCCTTCATTATTCACCCAATTTTCTCTTGCTTTCTTTAATTTTGTTAATTCTTTTGCTTATTTGCGTGTGGGTTTTTGGTTACAGAGCATGGAGTGCGCACAAGGGGCTTTGAGAAGCAGTTTTGGGCCCGAGATGGGTCTGAAAAGCACACCCCAACAGTCATTTCTTGATGACATTTTGACGGTTAACGGCGGCCAAAGCGGCGTTTCTGGTGGTGATGACTTCTTTGTTGATGACCTCCTAGACTTATCTAATGGATTTCCCGAGACAGAGGAAGAAGAACCGGAAATTCATGAACAAAAAACGGTAAATGACAAAAGCGATGCCATTAACGCTAACAGTGCTTCCTCTGTTAGAGAAGATTTAGGGTCTCTTCCTTGCAGTGAACTAAGCGTTCCGGTGAGCCAAATTTCAACTTTTATGCATGGATTTTTTATTTTATTTCTTTAATATTGGAATTAACCGGTTTTGGAGTGTATATTCGAAGACCGAAAACTGAGAAGAGGGGGTATGTTGTATTACAGGCAGAGGATTTGGAGAATTTGGAGTGGTTATCTCATTTTGTGGAAGAGTCATTTTCCGAGTATTCTCTCACCGGGAAGTTGCCATCAAACTCGCAGGAGAACAGGTCTGAACTGAAAATTTTAGTTCAGGAGAAGCCCCGTCTCACCACTCCGGTTCAGACCAAGGCCAGAACGAAACGAACCAGGACTGGTGTCCGAATTTGGCCACTGGGGTCACCGGAGCCGTCGACTTCTTCCTCATCTTCAACCTCTTCAACGACGTCGTTTCCTGCCCCAAATTATCTCGTTTATGCAAGCCCGGGTCACTGCCAGACCGCCGAGTCTTTTCTAGGAAACCTTCCGGTCAAGAAGCAGAAAAAGAAGCCGACTGAGCCGGTCGGTGGCGGTGTTGGAGCACCAAGGAGGTGCAGACATTGTGGTGTTACAAAGACCCCACAGTGGCGGGCCGGTCCGCTCGGTGCCAAGACCCTTTGTAACGCATGTGGAGTGAGATACAAGTCTGGCCGCCTCCTACCAGAATACAGACCGGCTTGTAGCCCCAGTTTCTCAATTGAGTTACATTCTAACAACCACCGTAAAGTTTTGGAGATGCGGCAGAAAAAGGAAGTTGAAGCCTCCGGCGGTACGGGGCCAGCCGTTCCAAGTTTTTGAAGAATTTAATTACAAGTAAAATTAGAAATGGAAGAGGAAAATTAGTTAACCGGTTGAGAGTGTAACGGTTTAGGTTAAATTAGGCCCGGTTCAATTCTATCAATGGACCATGATTTGAATCGCTGCAGGTTACTCTAGGACCGGTAAGAGTTTTATAAAAGTTTTAATTTTTCTCTTTTGGGTCTCTTTTCTTTGATATTACAATATTTCTCTTTTGGAATGGAGCAACCTTACAATTTGAAACTCTTAACGTCTCCTCCTTTTTTCTTGTTTTGAATATTGATTTAACTTTAAGCATAGTTACGAAAATCGACTCGAACAAAGAATGAATTATCGAGTTACTGATTAATTCGTTAGCTCAATCTAATTTTATATATTCTTAATTACGTAAAATAAAGTTTGGCACCATAACCTCACCATTTTATTACGAATTTCTCTTTTTGCTCTTTAGCACACAAATTTCTTGCAATTCATATTTGAAGATAAGTCTTATAAATGTTGCTCATCCATTTGTAATAAAAGAAATCATTTTTCGATTATTTTGAATATAAGTAGTGAATTTGTAATTCAAATTCAAATTGAGAACGCTCCAAGTATTTTTTTTTTTTTCTCATTTGAAATTGATTTGACCCAAGGCTAATTGTAAATGCAGGAATTCTTCCTTTGTCATGATTGGAAATTTTAAATTGAAAATTTTGCCTCTTTGTTTGGGAATTGGAAGTATCTTTCAGAACCTTATGATATATCTATGTGGACACGGGTTGTTGCCCGATAGATAATGCACTTTCTGCAAAGCATTAAAATTTCTATCTATAAAGTTCCTTCACTATCCCTTTATTTAGAAATTTAAAGGGTAAATAATTAATTTTATTTATTCCCAATGTCTTACTTGTATATGAAATTGACTAATTCTATAAGAGGTCCCATCTTTTTTTAAGTTTTGACACTCAACGCTCAAACTATTATTTGTTGCATTTATGTTCCCAACATTTTAAGATTGTGATACTCATGTCAATAGCTAACATAATTATTAAATTGCAATATAATGCTCACATTGATGTTGGAGATGAGTTGAAGCAAAAGAATATGTTTCATGAACACTAAATAATTGCAAAAGGATTCTTTTACCAATAGTTGAAGTCAGTGTTTGTTTTGTCTTGGAATAAGAGAAATCATTTCAGACAATTTATCTTTTCAATTCATGAGACTGTCACATGACCATTTAACGTCAAATTAATATTTTTCGTTAGTTGGAAATTTGGTGCTACAATTTTAAAAGGGTGGGCACATGAGTGCAACAAATTATAGGCTCGGGACCTGAGTACCACACTTACAAAAGGTCGAAAATCTTTGGTTGGATTTATCATTTATTTTATATGTTTATGTACTCTGCATGCATCGAGAAAAAAACCAGGTTTAATTACGTGAGCAGTGCATGAACTTTACCTCATGTTTCAAAATCATATATGAACTTAATTTTATATCAAAATCATACATGAACTAACAAAATTTTTTTTTTTCATCCATACATAAATTAATTTTCTTCAATCAAAGTTAACAGAACAAATCACTTGATAAATAGAGTGTCTATGTGGCAATAATATGCTGGACAAATGGCTGGTTAATTAGGTGAACGATACATGAACTCAACTTTGTATCAAAATTCTATATAAAATAACAGTTGTTTCTCATCCATATGTAAATAGAGATACGTCTTAGAGTTATTGTTTAATAGTTCTACTAATTAGTTCCTACTCATATTGGATTAAAATGTCAATTAGCAAACAAGTGGTCGTGATAATAATATATAACCCGTCAAGTATTCACTATGTCATTGCCCTGTAAGCTCTCCTTGTGCTGCATGAATTGTTCCATTAATTTTGACAAGCATAATTTAATGAGTACATAGACTGAAGATCATCTCTATTAGAGATGAATAACATCATTCTAATTTAATTTGTGCATGGATGGAAAATACATTCGTGAATTTATATATGATTTTGATACAAAGTTGATTTTATATGTATTTTTCAAAATAAGAGTAAATTTCAAGTATCGTTTTTTTTTTTGTTTTAAATTTAGCCATACCCTCAAAGAAGGCTAGACCCAAGCCAATGACCTAGTAAAACTTTCATCTTATCACTTTAGCTAGACATTGACCTTTAAAGTTCATGTATCGTTCTTGTAATTAACCTGAAAATAAAAAATGGGAATTGTTGATGAAAATTCTAGTACTAATTCTACTGAATTTCGTTAGGCAAATGAAGTTCCAAAACGTTTTACGGGGGTATAAATAATGACTTTACAAGTAGAAAATGTTCTTATTTGTTGACTAACAGAGACCAAGTTGATTGTTAACTCCGCATCTTAGAATTAGCCTCAAGGTGGTCTCAACATTTATCTCGCGCTCCAGGTCCATCAATATATCGACACCTATTTTAATATTATACTCATTTACTTGAGTTTCTATCATGAACCACATATCTACATTGAAAAGTATTTACCATCCAAAAGTCACAAAATAATATTAATTCTAGATACGGGCAAGTCGGTTTGCATAGTTAATGGTCTTGAAATATGCATTTCAATCTCACATGCACTCGTTAGGTAATGATGGGTTTGAAGTTAGGTAGATATTTATTGAAAAAACAAAGAAAATTCATGAAAACTCTAAAACACACTTCTTTCATTAGATATCAGAGCGTGTTCGATCACGATGGTTCCTTAACAACGGGTCAAAACTACCCAAACAACTCGTCTTGCAGCTAAAAGGAAAACCATAGTTAAATTATTGTTTGAAAGCTCTTTCAAAATTTGCTATTAACAATATTTTGTTAAGTTTATTAATTTGTCATTGTGCGCCTACATATGTAATTAATTGTGTATAAAGTTATCTTAAAGTTGAGCCTAATTAAAGTGATTTAATAAAAATTGTTGGGCTTAAGAAATCTAAATAAAGTGTGGACCGAATTATACGTGTAGAGACCGGATCCTTTTGAGTATTTACACTTTAGCCCCCGAGTTTTGAATCTCTTACAATTTAGCTCTTCACATGCACTCGTTAGGTAATGATGGGTTTGAAGTTAGGTAGATATTTATTGAAAAAACAAAGAAAATTCATGAAAACTCTAAAACACACTTCTTTCATTAGATATCAGAGCGTGTTCGATCACGATGATTCCTTAACAACAGGTCAAAACTACCCAAACAACTCGTCTTGCAGTTAAAAGGAAAACCATAGTTAAATTATTGCTTGAAAGCCCTTTCAAAATTTGCTATTAACAATATTTTGTTAAGTTTATTAATTTGTCATTGTGCGCCTACATATGTAATTAATTGTGTATAAAGTTATCTTAAAGTTGAGCCTAATTAAAATGATATAATAAAGAATTAAATTGTTGGGCTTATGAAATCTAAATAAAGTGTGGACGGGATTATACGTGTAGAGATCGGATCCATTAAGGTTGTATTTGACGATGTGTAAAATACATATAGAAACTATATATATTATTATGGACCTCAATTCATATGCAATTTCTCATTCTTTGTGTCATCCTATCAATACAAGAATTAATAGAGAAAACATATTGAGGAGAAAGATGAAGAAACCCACATTCAAAAATCTAGATTACAATCAAAAATAATAATAATAAAAAAAAAATTGGAGCAATTAAATTGAAGAATAAGACAATCAACATTATGGAGCAAGAATTAAAAATCAAGATAAAAAACTCAATAACCAAAACAGCCAATAATCAAGATTCAAGATACGGAATCAAAATCCAATAATAATAAATTATTCTTAAAGAATTAAGGCATGTTCAACATTATTAATTTTCTTAATAATTTGACATGAAAAATCTTGACAATTAAATAATTAGGTTTTCTAGTTTTAATGTTTTAACAAGTGGTATCAGAATCACCTCTATGTTAAACCATTGAGATTCAACAAATAATTTTTAGGGTTGAAATTCATACTTTGAATTTTTCGATTTCGGGACGTGAATTTTAACCCTAAATTTCAAAATTTAAGATTTTTGGACTTAATTGTTGAATTTGTGCACGATTATAATTGATTATTGTTATTTTGAATTAAGTTCTGCACAAAAAAAGACTTATGACATCAACTTTGTCTATGTGAATGATTAAGCATGTGGTTTAAAAAAAAAAAAAACGAAAAATTCATTCTTGAGTAGCATGCTTGTCACATCATTACTTGATATTTGGAATATGTGGCACTAGACAATAATTTCCATTCATATATATGGTGGTTAGTTTGTTGGCGCATGTAATTGGTATTTTATGGAAAGAAAATTCAGAATTGTGGCTGCATGTGGAGAGTAAAGGCACCGCTGGGGCGTTGTTGGACACCCATGCGCTAAAGAAGGTTAATAAAAAAAATAAAAAATAGTAATGATTAATGGGGCAATTAATTTCAAATCTTGGTACAAAGTTTATTTTAGATTACTAATTTTCTAAAATAAATCAATTGAAGTAACATGCTACCAGAGTAACATTTCTTGTCTAAATTAATTTATTTGAAATATTTGGAATGTTGTATGTACGTAATTCATGCGGGTATTGACCGGTCCAAAAGAAATGTTAATATTTGGCCGAATTATTCATACACGTGGTGATAAATATGTGACAATTGTAAAGTTTTTCATTATGTGAACATTGATAAACTTGATGTTTGACCAAATTTATTGTCAATATTTGATTACTACACTAAGAGTACCACTTACAAGTTGATACTTCTGTTCAAAAACTAAATATTAATGTTGTACTCGATCTCTTGTGATGAAGTTCACCATTTTGAAATTATTGATTGTCCAATACGGATTCTTACATGAACGTGTTATTTAGATTTAAGTTCTCTATTCGGTTAATATTTGGCCGAATTATTCATACACACTTGCTGATAAATATGTGACAATTGTAAAATTTTCCATTATGTGAACATTGATAAACTTGATGTTTGACCAAATTTATTGTCAATATTTGATTACTACACCAAAAGTACCACTTACAAGTTGGTACTTCTGTTCAAAGATTAAATATTAATGTTGTGCTCGATCTCTTGTGATGAGGTTCACCATTTTGAAATTATTGATTGTCCAATACGGATTCTTACTTGAACGTGTTATTTAGATTTAAGTTCTCTATTCGGTTAATCCATCTACTTCTAAAATATCTGGCATAATCAATTCCTGTGCTTAAACCAAAGTTTAAAGGCTGGAAAGAGAACGTTTGTATCGTTCTTTGTGGCTTCGATCTAGACATTGCATTAAGGATTGAACCACCCACTAATCTCACAGATAAAAGTTCAGCTAATAAAAAGGGACTCAGATAAGTGGAATCGTTCAAACTGCATAAGTCTTATAATCATAAAGCATAAAATTCCAGCAACATTCGGGGCCCTGTATCTGATGAAGTAACTACTGCCAGAAAATTTCTTAAAGAAATTAAAAAAAAGCTTTTCAAAATACAATAAGGTTGGAACTAGCACGATTTTAGCGAACTTAGTTTCAATAAAGTATAAGGGTAAAGAAAACATAAGAGAGTTTATCATAGAGATGTCTCATCTTGCTTCAAAACTAAAATTATTAAATGTTGAGATGTTTGATGACTTGCTCGTACATTTAGTTTTGATTTCTATTCTTGCACAATTCGACTAATTTAAGGTCAGTTACCACTGTTAAAAGAGAAAGTTGACTCTTAATGAGCCCATTCCATACTAACTGTGACCTATAAAATTTTTGAATTGTGACCAAATTTCATATATATGTGACATTTATATATTTATTAATAAAATATATAATTAATTAATTAAATCATAAATAAATTTTAATGAAAACCTGATTTTTGAAATTTAAATTGACCTATAAAATTTTTGAATTGTGACCAAATTTCATATATCTGTGACATTTATATATTTATTAATTAAATATATAATTAATTAATTAAATCATAAATAAATTTTAATGAAAACCTGATTTTTGAAATTTAAAACCTATATCCTTAATTTTGAAATATTGTTTACTAAAAACTTGATTTATGTATTGTTCCCATAATAGTATTCGGCTAAGTATTAACCTTAATTATAATTAATAATGCCACGTTAAAATGATAAGTCACAAGTGTTTAATTATAAATAATCTCCGTTGAGTTGGTTGAGATCAGTCGGCTTAGGCTTGTTTCCTTTGCAAGTTGAAACCATACCGGGACAAAACTAGGGGGACAAAAAAATTTATATTGAGCTGATATATTGAAAAAAAAAAATCCACTAAAAAATTAAATTTTTCATTAAATTTTTCCTCCTTGGAAAATTATTGGGCCTGGGGCAGGTTTGGACTTTCATTTCAATCTCTGGACCATATGAACACTATTATATTAACGAACTCAAATTGACTAGTAAGAATGTCGCGCAATACTTAATGTTGGAACATTGAGATCGAGAGTGGTCAACAACTTCTTATAAATGCTTTGTTTGCGCTTTAGTTGGATTAGCAGGAATTTCCAAAGATTTGTAAAATGGGAAAACTTTCTATTTTAATAATCAATTGGAAATACAATTGCATGCATTCATTAAACATATTGTTACGAAACGAGGTAATACCAGTTTGTTTTGATACCGTTTGTTAGATTCAATAAATGAGAGTAATATGGCAAGATGAAAATAACAATCAATAACACCGAAATTTACGTTACAAAACACCACAGTGCAGAGAGGAGAATTCAATATAAGATTAAAAAAAATACAAGATTTTGTGTTTCTAACTTGTTCTCAATCACAATGAAGAGACAATTATATATAGTACATGTCAAACCCTAATTATAGTGTTTTAGATCGAAAGAGTATCCCGAAATTCGTCAAATTGCAAAATAGGGAGTGGGCATCATGTAAAACCCTAATTATAGTATTTTAGATGGAAATAGTATCTCAAAATTCGTCAAAACGGGAAAGAAGCAGTGGGCCGGATGGTATCAACGCTCAAGCGGCATCCTCGCGCACAGCGAACTGCAGGAGTGCTTCGTTTGGCGCTTCAACACTCCGTCTATGAATTAAATCCGTTCCTTTTCTCGAATTGACACCTAAGTACCCCTCTACCCCAAATTCACATTTATCCATATTTTGGTTTCATCTTTCTTCCAATCCATCAATACAAGATGGAATTTGGCCACTCTTCAATAAATATTCACCTTGATATAAATTTCACTGTAATGAATAAAACTTCAAGAAATTCTCCTACCTAGAGTAGAATTATATTGCAAAGAATATAACTTGACCCTTTAACAAAAATTCTCCAAAATTTTCACCTCTTCCACAAATCCCAACTACGACCAGCTTAATAACTGAATTTCAACTGAATCTAAGCACTGTCCAACAGGATTACTTTGGGTACCAAAGTTGCTCAAATTATCATTACAAGTAACAAAAGGACAAATCACTCAACAATAATTACTAAATAAGACAATATCATACTCTGTAATAGAATCAACACAACCATCTACTTCTGTAAAAAATTCTTTGCTAAATTCAATACATTCGATCACATTTAAAGTATAATCAATGGGTAATTAGTACATAACGTTCTTACATTTCACTATTATTGTGGTCGTTCTTACCTTTAATTTTTGTCGGCATTTTCACCCTTATTTTCATCATTCATTACGTAAAAGATCATTTTCATCCATTTTTCAATTAAAAACTGTAAAATAACAAATATATCCTTCCATTTAAACAAAAGAAAAAGAAAAAAATAATTGCAATCATAGTCCAATTTTTTTAAGAAAGTGCAAACAAGTCCCAAATAAATTATTAAAATGGTAATTAGTACATAATGTCCTTACCTTTCACTATTATTGTAAAAAAATCAATATCTTTTATTTTGTTGGTATTTTCACCCTTAATTATACATTTGATTGTGCATACCATCTTTTCTATCAACTTTCATCAAATTTCTCAATAAATGCTGTGAAATGACGAATATACATTCATTTTTAAATTAAAAAATTAAAGAAAATTAATTTTTTTAATTTCTAGCTTTTAATAATTTATTTAAGACTCGTTTGCACTTCTTTTTTTAAAAAAAATAATTTTTAATTTTTTAATAATTTATTTGTGACTCGTTTTCACTATTTAAAAAATTTTAGGATGAAATTGCATAGAAAAGATGGTTTGCACAATCAAATGTGTCATTAAGAGTGAAAACACCAAAAAATGAAAGGTATAAACGTTTTCACAAAATGGTGAAAGGTAGGGATATTATGTGCTAATTACCCTTTTACAAATTTATTTGGGACTCGTTTGCACTTTTTTTAAAAGTTTGGGACTGTGGTTGCAATTAGCTCTTTCTTTTTCTTTTCTTTAAATAAAATGGTATATTCGTTAATTCATAGCTTTTAATTGAGAAAATGAATGAAAATGACATTTTACACAATGAAATGTGAAAATAAGGGTGAAAATGTAAAAAAGTGAAAGGTAATGATGTTTTCCACAACAATAATAAAATGTAAGAACGTTATGTGCTAATTATCCTAAAATCAATTAAATCAGCTTCTTCATACCTTAGTACCTTTGTGAATGCCTAATATTTCTTCCGTGTCTATCTCTAGCAATTAAATACTGTGGCACCGCTGGTAATGGTGGTAAAATAACATTATCCATGACTTCTGAACTTGATCGAGATGTATTCTTCAATGTAGACCCTAAACCAAATTCTAACTATACTATACCAAACTCAAAATTCACCTGAGTGCTTAACTTATTGATATCCAAAGATTATGTAGAACCCTACCAGACATATAACTTGGACCTTCTCCGTCTCTTCATCACAATATGTGCATCTTTACTAACATTCAGGACTTCACATTCACTAGTTCGCTTATAACCTTTTAAATTAGGAGTACTAAAGTAGATAAAATTTCTCTTCAAATATGTAACATGCCTCACCTAATCAAGTATTTATACAATTTCATCAAATATCTTAATTCTAACATTTCCAATATGAGCTATCTTACAAGTTGTATTATTTATCATTATTACAACGCCTTTTGAAACTACTTCATATGTTGAAAACAAATCTTAATTAGGGCACATATAAAAAGTACAAGTTGTATCAAGAATCCAATCCTTGTCAGGTTTGGAGTCGCCGTCAGAAATTATCAAAAGTTATTCATCGTCGTAGCAATCTTGTGCAATACTGACTTCACCTGAAGTTTCAGGTTGTTTTTCCTTTTGATTGCAACAATTGATTTATCTATATTCTGCAACTTATAACAATCATTCTTAATGTACCTCTTCTTCTTAAAGTAATTACAAATCTTATTATTGGAATTAGACTTTGATCTACCTCTTTCATAATCACCATAAATAACAAGGACTTCTCCATGAGCCTTAGATCCAACAAGATGTTCCATCTTCTCCTTTGAGAACATAGTATCATAAACTTCTTCAATTGTGAAAGTATTACAACTTTATAAGATCGTATCTTTAAAAGACATATATGAAGTGGTCAACAAACACAACAAAAGCAACACTAAATCTTCTTCATCGTACTTGTTATCCAAGTCTCTAAATCAATGATAATTTCCTTAAAAATAGTTAGGTGATCTTCAAGTAATTGACCTTCTATCATACGATGAGAATACAATAGCTGCTTCAAATACAATTTGCCGGTTAGACTTTTTGTCATGCACAATTGCTCAAACTTCAACTATATTGCAATGGTACTTTTCTCCTTTAAAATACCTGAAGAATATTATTCAAAAAATGAAGATGAATCTGTGATATGGCCTTTCGATCCTTGCATCATTTATCCTTCAACGTCCAATATGAGGCCATCTTGTCAAATCCCAATAAAGTATCATTCAAATCCATATGAGCAAGCAGTGCTCGCTTCTTTACCTACAATAACAAAAATCTTGTGCTTCGATCCAAAAGCAAAATATTATACTTCATGGTTGTTATCACAAAAATCAAATATCGAACTGAGTTAGTGAACCTCGTTCTGATATCACTTATTATGAAACGAGGAGATACCAATATGTTTTGATACCACTTGTTAGATTCAATAAATGAGAGTAATATGACAAGATAAAAATAACAATCAAGAACACCAAGATTTACATGAAAAAACACTAAGGATAGAGGAGGGAAATTCAACATAAGATGAAAGAATATAAGATTTTATGTTTCTAAATTGTTCGTAATCACAATGAAGAGCCAAATATATATATAGAATACATGTCAAACCCTAATTATAGTGTTCTAGATGGAAAGAGTGTTTGGACAAAGTTCGCAGGCATACAAGATCATTGACAAGTAATAATGTAGTGAGTTGAGTTGTATAGTCCCACGAGAAATAATTATAATAATCAAATTCAATTTAATGTAACATAAAGAGATATTTTTGCTATTATTCTAATTTAAACTATGAAAGCAATAAAATATTGTTTTTTTATCCAAAGATGAGATGAATGTATTGGATTTCAAAATCTACCTATTGATGTCTAGTTCAAATTCTCAACTTATGTAAGTTAGCTTGATTAACGTGTTCATGACAATCAATAATTCGTTAATATTTAATATTCTCTTCTAAGATATATTAAATTTATGCGTAATACGACCCGATCTTATTCCTAGTCCGAATTCATATGCAAAGCACGCATTCAATCACATGATTATCTCACACAATTGCATATGCTATAACACTATTCTTAATATCTATTGTACGTGTTAAATACGCAGTGTTCTACTTATTGTGAGTCTCTCAACACTACAAATAAGTAACTAATTTTCTGAATAATGGCCAAACATTCAAACAACACAAGATTCATGCATATTTAATCAAGAATGCAAGAAACTAAAAAATAATAAGTCCTGAATAAAATATATAAATCAACAGTTTCATCATCCATCCAAAATATAAAAGATTTAGCCTAAGATTTCCATATAAAAATTACACAAAAAAAAAAAAAAAAAAAAAAAA
>CAIGRN010169476.1:0-11085 GCA_903798345.1 Fraxinus anomala | reverse complement strand
TGTTGGAATTTGGGCATGACCCGAATTTTTTTGTTGAAGTGTTTGAAGAATTCTAATTGAAGTGCACATCATGAAAAAATGAAGTTTGGAATGTTATTGGAGTTCTATGTCAAGTTGAAGTTCCATTTTGAAAGCCCATTAAGAGTTGAAATTTGAATTGGACTTGAAGAAGTTGAATTATGGACCGAAAAGAAAAGTCGTCGCTTTTTCGCTAGCCCACCGCTAGCTGGATGCTCGAGCAAGGCCGGCGGAAATACAACTCGAGACTTGTCTCCCGCTTGTCGCTACCCCGTCGCTCGAGTGATGGGGCTGTTGCTCGACTGTCGCTCGAGCGACAGTATTACCGGCCCAAGCCCGTTTTCGCGTTTTAACGCGTTTTTGGCATTCTACTTCAACTCCAACTCACATATTAGAGTTTTGGACGTCCCCTACATATATCCCTATAAATACTAGGTTCTTCTATACAATTTAAATGTGTGAGATATATGATTACTAACTTTTAGGATCATTGTAATTTTCTTTCTCCATTATTCTTGACCGATGAAACTCTTAATTCCTCTACTATATTTTTGTCTTCTTTATNGTCTACTAGGGTTTTGGACGTCCTCTACTTGTTCCCTATGAATACTTGGCTCTTCTCTACAATTTGTAAGAAATTAACGTGTAAGACATATAATTACTAGTTTTTAGGATCATTGTAATTTTTTTCTCTATTATTCTTGGTCAATAAAACTCTTAATTCCTCTACCATATTCTTGCCTTCTTTATTCTTTTATTTTGATCAAATATTTCATATTGTACCATATAATTTCAACATCTCAATTCGGTGGTTAGTTTCACAACAAGTGGTATCAATCATAACAACCAACAACTAAGTCCAAAGGATCCGAAAACAACATTGACCATGGGGTGACATTAAGACTGGAGTTACCTGTTACCGTGTGGGCTAACCATTGCTTGTGTTAGAAATTTAGAAATTATTTACCATATTTGAAGTGTTGAATTTAATTGTAAGTTGATAGTTGCTTTTGTATTTAATTGCCATTAAGTCACCTAGTGAATAAGAAACTAAATTTTTTGTTGACATACTTTCGTATTGCATTAATAATTTTGTTAGAACACTTGGACCTGGCCCATTTGACCATTCTTTTGATACTGAGATCGAAAATCTTACGAAACTCTTGGAATCTAGAATAATGTTTATTACGACTTTAGGATTATTTACTGTGACATATTTGTGCATTTTGTTCTATTTTTCAAAATGTCTTTACATTTCAAAGTTGGAATTTTCAATGAAAAATGAGATTTTTCAATTTGATCATAAAAGATGAATGAGATTTTGACTTAACGAAAAATTTCAAAAGTTACAGACAACAAATTTTCTGTAAATTTGACAAAAGTACAAAATGAAGAATATGATAAACTTACTTACACTTCAATTATTTTACATCTATCTGACACTATTTTGAGAAAAGTTGAAAATTTTGATTTTACTAAAAAACTTTGGAAAAAGTTAGAGGACTTATATTTGTTTAAATCTACTCCTAATAAGTTGTACTTGCTTGGAATTTTTTCAGTTTTAAAATAGATCATTCAAAGGATCTTGATAACAATTTGGATGTTTTCAACAAACTTGCTCAAGGCCATTATTTTGTTGAATTCTATTGACTCATATAGGAAGGTTAAGAATGAGATTAAGTATGACATGGACACCCTCACACCTGAGATTGTCATTGATTTCCTTAGGAGTAAGGAGATGGATTTTAAGGCCGAAAAATATGATAAGAGAAATGGTAAAATATATATGATGAGGATTAAAATGAAGTTTAAGCAATTGAATTTGAATATAGCTTAAGACAGTAGTGACTCGAGTGATTAGGGTGGTAAGAAGAATGTCAAGGGTTGAGACAAGTCCGATGGTAAACGATATTACACTTGTGGTAACTATGGACACTTTGTGAGGGACTGTCCCAAGCAGAAGGGTAAGATAAGAGGTTAGTCGAATATGGTTATATGGTCGAGTGATGACCCTGTGAGGTTTATCGAGAGTAAACTTAGTTACTACATGTGCATCTGTGTACAATCATTTCTGCATGTGTGTGATTACTTAATTATGTTGCATGGTTATATGACGTTTCAATATGTTTGATATGTGCATTTGCATGAATTTGAGAGCAATTTGATTACTTAGTGTAATGTGTTTACATGCATAGTAATGAGCAAACCTAGTTACTGCATGTGCATCCGTGTGTAACCCTTTCTGCATATGTGTGATTGCTTAATTTTGTTGAATGGTTATATGTGCATTTCAATGTGTTTGATATGTGCATGTGCATGAATTTGAGAGCAATTTGATTACTTAGTGTAATGTGTTTACATGCATAGTAAGTTGAAATGCATTAATAGTAAGTGTTGTGTATCTTTTGGTAATGTGGAGTATAGATGCTTAGGGGTACATTGGTGGTATGTACAAAAGATGTAGAGTGTTACATTTGGATCACGAGTGGAGATATGATTAAATGTTGGAATCATTTATTTGTGAAAACCTTGTACATGTGGAGTATGAGAGTGACATTTATATCACTTCTAGTAGGTGGAGACCTATTATCCACTTAATTTTTGGAGAAGTGAAGTGGTGATAGAAGATTATTTCTAGAATTAGAATCTATTGTGTTTATCAGTTAGATATGAGTTGATTGATCAGTATATTGAGCATGGTGAGCGATGAAAGGAGATATGTGTTCTCAAGGTGTGAACAATACAGAATGGAATATGATAAGTGTGGTGAAATCTTTTCGTATGGTTATTTATGCATTTGTTATATATTGATCATTTAATTGATTAATTTGGTGTTAATCTAAGGCACTTTGTGAATGTGTTTGAAAATATCTATGTTATTCTATATTATATCTTCATCGCATGCTTATTTGCTTTTAATTGATTACTGTGATCACATGTTTTCTACTTGGGTATTTTCTTGACCTTAGTCCTGGTGAGTACATAGAGCAAGTATGGTATGTGTTTCGGGTCCGAAATATGAGGTGAGGTCTGTGATCCCAATTTTATTGGTTACCCTGATTATGCAATTATTAACTTTGTATTTCGTTTACTTACAGATTGACTAGGTATCAAGGTGGAGATTTGTTGAATTTTAATACCCAATAGACTTCGGGCTATGATGTAAAACGCTAGAATATAATTTCAAAAGCCTCGACCAATGGTGAATTGATTACCAACAAACAAATCTAAAGGCTCGAGCCAACAACAACATGGACCGTTGGAAGTAACTTAAGGAATTAATGTTACTCACGATCCATATATTTACCTATTGGATGACTTTTAATCTTGGTACATTTAATCTCTTTATTGGTCCAACTAATGTCTTTAACATATTCATATTTATATGTTGCTTAACCTAACCCCTTTTTTTTTTTTTGAAATTTGTGTGTAAAGACGAGAAAAACGTGTGAATTGAGAGTGAAAAATCAGTGTCTTCCTCCTTTGATCTTGGTCTCTTCTTTGTGCCCTCTTTTGTTGTTTTTCTTCTTGTATTTGTGAATACATACCATTCTCTTGTCCTTTGTGAACAGTATTCTAAAAGGCGTGCCTAGGTGTGATGCACGATGAAAACGTCAAGCTTGGTGACTCTGTGCCTTATTTAGCAGTCAACAACAATCATTTTATTATATTTATTTATTTATTTACAATTCTTTTTAAGTTAAAACTTAAAAGCTGATTTACATTTGGAAGTTTTCTCTTTGTTGGAAACTTTTGAAAAAATGTATAAAATTCCTATAAATCTGTTATTTAGTATGTATTATTTTTAATTATTAAATGATTTTTTGATTGACTAAATATTGAAATAAGAAAACGTGTTTTTACGCTTATACCTCGCTTAAACTCACCTAACCCATAATATGACTTCTACGTATTGCCACACGTTATACCTTTTAGAACACTATTTTTGGGTGAAATTGAGAAGCACCCAAAGTATGCATGTATTAGTTGTGGGACAAAGTTGTTTGGATTGGTTATTTGGTAAAAATAGGTCACGTTTAACTGAGCTCGAAAATTACCGTTTCAAAAATATTAGAGCAAACTTGTACGACATCTCTAAATATAGTTATGATCACTCAAGCTCTCTTGACTATTACACAAGTTCAGTGTCACTTGCTTAGCCAACGTGGTGAAGATCAATTCTTGAGATTAATTTTCTAGAACATTTTATCCTAAATATCTAAGAATCTAAGAATAACTTTCTTGAGAAGGTTAAACTCCAGACTACACTCTCCAATGCATATTCAAAATTCATCTATGAAACACACTAGGCTTTTGTCTTTTACACAAGGTTGTAAATTGTTTTTGTGTCTGGAAACCTATCTGTGTTTCCTCCAAATGTGCATGCTGCTTTGCTTGCATAATCTGCATTCTGTCCGTCTAGCATTTGGCTACATCCGTCCCTGCCTGTGGTACCTCAAGCCCTGATATTGCACGCCTAGTTTCTGTGCTGCGCATCAGCCACTTCACTTTTAGCTCTTGGGCAATCAGCCTTCGACTCTGTGCCTGTAGTTTCCTCCGCCCCGGCTCCTGTGGCCCCTCAAGCCTTGATATTGCACGTCTAGTTTCTGTCCCGTGCTTCAGCCACTTCACTCTTGGCAATCAGCCTTCGACTGTGCCAGTAGTTACTGGAAACAATTTCTCAAGAACATACTCAAAAAGGTATCCTAGATTGCCTTCTTTCTTGGAAGACTTCAATTAGAATTCTTAAATTCAAGAGAAAAATGAATACAAAAGGCAAGTTTACACTAGTTCATGGTATGTATTATCTTGGCAAAACTCAAAAGCACTACAAAGAAATCAGCTCAACACATCGTCCCTGAAAACACTAAACATTTTCATGAGATTTTAGTTGAATATTGCGGGAAATGTCCACGAGAAGGAAGAAATTAGGAACAAAACCTTCATGTTTCTGCTGTACAAATGGAAAATGGAAGTTTCACTTATTTAGTAAAAACCTTTACATTCCTACACTCACTGCCCTGTATCCATTAGAATCCTCAACCTTCGAGTTGATTTCGTGAAGTCACTGCAATATCCACGAAGAAAAGTTACAAATTCATGATAAAACTAGAGAATAAGCTGATGCAGTGTAATATAACATCATGTTCATATAAATGGAAAATATGAACTTAACTTACCTAAAGGGTTCATCGCCAAGTTGCCTAACTGCACCTGTTACATCCTGATAGAAAACGTGGTTCAAGATCCTAGAACTATCAATGTCAAACATGCTTGTCAACTTTTTGCACAGTTCTTCATAAGACCTAAACAAAGAAAGGTTGACAGTGCGACCCACATCCTCATATTCCATGAAAACCTTACAATGACTGGCCTCCAAGTCGAGCTTGGGATGAAAGCCTTCACTTGATAATCGCTCTGGAGTACTATGTTGACGTAAATTATGACCACATCCATCAGAAGTATTTTCCATCTTGTCTAAATTGCCTTTCGAAGAACTTTTGCTCTGAGAAATTTGTTGTTCAGTAAGTATTTGTTGACCAAAAAGCACAAATGGGGTCGTCTTCCCATTATCAGAATTCTTTGAAGTTGGGATTGAATTTCCTATAGTTTGTAGACAAGAAACATTCTCATTATTGCCAGGGTTTATTGTGTTTGGATTGAAGGCTCCCTTGGATATAGCAGTTTGAAAAAAATCGGACTGTAGTTTACTAATGTAGAAATCTGATAACGATAAACCATATTGAGCATGCCTGGCTCCCTGCATGCCAGCAGGAGTGTTGTCACGAAGATAACCAAAGAGGTTGCCAGAACCGATTAATTGCCCACCAGAAAAAGCCGGCAAAGGATAATGATCATTTAGAGAGAACTCGGGATGTTGTGGTAATCTCAATTTCTTTTGTGGGGGTGAGAATGGAGAGAGATGGATGGTGGGCATGTTTGAAACTAATTCCACCAACCAAGGATTGACTCTTTTCACATTTTGAAGCAATTCAGGCTCGTCCCATGCTACCTGCAATGATTATCCTGAATTAGGACATGCATGTAATAAAATAAGTAGAGATTATCGAGTTCTTTGACACTTCATTCGAAGATCATTTCCCTAATCACCAAACAAGAAGATGAAGTTCAACATTAAGACATAATACATCAAATGAAGCTCGTTCTGACAATTCACAATTTTCATAATTGGTAGCGTGATAGCAAAATTCTGACTTATAACTTGCAAGCAACAAAATGGGAGGCACTAAAATATATGTTGCATTTGCGCCCTTGATATTTTTATCATAGGTTTCAGATACTCATGACATGTAACATATATGTCTGAAGGTAGAATAAATTCATTCAACAATTGAAAGAACATATACATCAAAGCATTAGTCATATCGAGAACATGAGCACTGAACCTAGTTATTGCATCACTCAAGCTCGTAAGGAAATTGTATGCAAGATTGATGTGAAATTGCTAACAATAGTTTGCTGTTTGAACATCAAATCATAGCAGAATATGTGCAAAGAATACGAAACTACTGATTAAATACCAAGAAAAGTTCAACACAAATATAACTAGCCGAAGTTGCATCTGAGAAATGTCTTAAACAAATCATATTACCTGGAGTAGCCGCCAAGGTGAATCAGGCCAGTGTACAGGATCAACAACCTGAGCTGTGGAAATTGTTCCCATGAACCAACTAACGCGCGAAGAATCCTCTGTTTCAAAGGCCATTTTGAACCTCATTCCGGAGTACCATTGAATCTGTAGTGCCGTTTTTACAAGAGAAGCCTTCACACAGAACTCGGGAGTGCTAGCTCGAGGATAATAAACCACCTCAAATGGCTGTCCAGCAGCAGCAAGAGTTGCAGCTTCAATAACTGATTCTGCCTTCACTCTTCCCCTGCCAGTCGAAGTCCCACTTGAATTTTGGTTACCATTTCTCACCAACTTGCTCTCGCTTTCTATCAGAAATGATGAAAACCCTCCATACGGCATAACACTATTCCCACGTGCTGGATTCCACCCCGTCAGGGCTTCATGTCCAGCAGCAATTTGCCTCTTCGCTCGCCTGATTCCAACACAAAGATCCCCATTTTCTGCCCTCAGAAACACAATTGAATCGCCTGCCACAAGCTTCTTATGGTTCACGAATGAACTCCAGCCTGTTGTCAACAGATGACGCCTTGGTGTCCCTCTGTATATATGTCTGAATTTCCAGGTATCCCCATGAACATCCTTTGCAAGAATGGTCTGAACTGGAGGATCTGCAGTATAATCCAAACGAGGAAAAAGTGTCTCCGCACAATATCTAGGTACTGAAAAACCGCCACCATTATTTGCATCTGATTGTGTTAACGTCTTCGCAAAAGACGGGGGTTTGTCTGTATTCTCTGATCCAGAATTTCCATCAACATCATCATCGTCAAAATCAACATCATTCCCACTAACAGGAACCAATTGAATTTTTACAAAAACCTCATCGTTCTCAGGATCTGCCATGAATTTAACTGCAGAAACTCTACAAGGCACATATGCCGGAATCCTCAGACAACTCCTAAAATCTACATTCCCACAGGCATGCTCTGCGTGGCCTTGAGGAAAGTAAAATACCTTCGTGTTCACTGGTGGCATTTGCACCATACTACCGGCACAGGCATGCCATAATTGAGGATCCAAACTTCTCTCAGTTTCCTTCGTTTTTTCTTTATATTCCATAAAAACTCTCATCAAATCTATTTCTCTCAATTAAATCAGTTCACAAAAAAGTCGGACAGGCAATAAAATATAAATTATGCAGAATTAAGAAAAAAAATAAATAATAAAATAAATTTAGCTCAACGAATTCAATTTTATACCCATCTCCAAAATCACCAAAAAATACATAATTTTCCCCAAATGAACTTCTGAACCCCTTCTAAAAATACTTCCTTGATCTTCCCAAAACTTCATAAATCCTACAAAATTCAATTTTATAAAACTCTTACTACTTTAATTTAACTACCAAGAGAAAAACCCACAAATTTTTTCCCCAGAAAATTCTCACTTTTGCCACAAAAAGACCACACCTCAAAAAGATTGAATCTCTAACTTATAATTCCACCAAATTGAAGCCCTTTCTACCAATTCTACCCTCTTTCAGTATTCATCAGGAAAAAAATCACTCAACGTTATAACCCATCACCTCTCAATCCATGTACGAAAAAAAGAAAACAGCACCCATCCTTGAAAAAAGGGAAAATTTCAGCAAGATATATAAAAAGAAAAGCCCAAATTGATCTCACTCTTGATCAAAGAAAAACCCTTACTATTGAATATCTTCTACTTCAACTCTCTCTCTCTCTCTCTCTCTCTCGTGTTTAAAGCGAACTCAATTCACACACTGACTGACATACGTAACGTAAGCCCCCTCCCCTCTTGTCTCTTGTGTCTCACTTTCACTAGATATTTATGTATCTGTGTACGTAAGCAGATGTAAAAGCATGGAGATGATGTGTCCTCTCCTCACATGTACACAAAAAGCCTCTTTTCTGCTCCGTTTTCACTGTTCACCTCATCAGTTTTTTACTCTTTTTTTTTTTAATATTTAAGATTTTATCTATAATTAATTTTTCTTTTTTAATATTTAAGATTTTATCTATAATTATTTTTCTTTTTTAATATTTAAGATTTTATCTATAATTAATTTTCTTACCTATTTCTTCGGATCTGATGTAGTTTGAGAAGTCAACCGAGCAACAAAGTAGCAAGCTATCCCAATCCAATTTTCTTTTCTCAAAATAAGTCATGTTTGACGAACATTATATCAAAATTCTTTAATTTTTATATTCATTTTCAATCACATATTTACACAATAAAATATTTTACACTTAAATTTTTCTACTTTTTAACAACATATTTTTCAAAAAATTACTATTCAAAATTTCATTTTCTCAAAATAATTTTATAATTATATTTTCTTAATACTCCCTCCGTAAATTCAAGATTTTTTTTATACTTTTTAACTACACATTCTATAAAAAATCACTATTTAAAATTTCATTTTCTCAAAATAATAGTTGTTAACCCCAAAAAATGGCTTAACAGGTACCGGACCCGCTCTTACCACGTCAGCGCGGTTTCGGCGCGCTTTAACCGAATCGACGATGATAATCGGTTTTCGGTTGGAATTGAGCGCGGGAGACACTTTTTGACGAGGGACGAGACGTTCGAACTCCGACAAATATAACTGGGGACGATTGTGTTAACTACGGTCGTCAAAATATGAATTTAGAAACGGTCCGAACAATTTTCATGTAATAATCTCCTGTAAGATCGACCGGGCAATGTGTATGTGTTTATATGTTTAAATATCGTATCTAAAAAATTGTCCCCTTTCTCTTTACAATATGAGCCTATTTATACTGTGTTCAACAGACGTGGTAGCCGTTGGATTAGAACCACGTGGCCTCATCTTCCTGACTGAGACCTCACGTCACCGTCTACTCATTCATTAAATACATGGACAGGGGGCCTCGTCAAATCTTCTGCTCGTGGGCTGACTGCTTACACATCTGCCAACGTGGCAGTTATCGAGGTCTCGGAATTTGGAGAGGTGGTAACGGTGGTAACAATAATTCTCAAAATAACTTTATAATTTTATTTTCTTAATACTCAGTCCCATTTATATATGCCGACTTTCCTTATTTTCTTACCCCAATTATATAGTTTGATTTTTTTATTGAGAATGTTTTGTTTGGTTCATTCCCTAATATATACTTATTTCTTTACTAATTTTTCAACAATAATTTACTACTAATTGTTGATAATTAAATATAGGTAAACTATAAAAGTTTTTGACAAAAAATGTTTGTTCAATAATATTAAATAAGATTTCTTAATCCGCGTGAAAAATAAAACCAACTTATATAAATGAGACGGAGGGGGGAGGGTAATGATTCAAGAATTCGGTGAGCACGAACGATCAATAGACGACTGTCCAATATATGAGAAAAAAAAATTCTAACGAAACCAACATAGACGATTCATTGGGTGTTGGTTTCGTCCCTACTATCTAATTAATTATGTCATGAAAGTAGGTTAATAAGAGCTATTGAGGTTGTATAATTAGTACTATTTGTGTAGTTGATAAAAAAATAATAAATTTATTCTCTTACGGCAGCCGCCGACTAGTTTAATGAATAACTAATGTATCCTAAGATGTTGAAAAGACCGAGGTATTGTGGTGAGTGGCAAGTGAATTAAATGCAATCAAAGCATTACTTTGAGCGTGTCACTTATCTTCAAATTGGTTAAATCAAAGGTTCTAACTTGATTTGCTTGCAAATTTGATCACTCATCTTGAATTTGGTACAATTAGATCACCCAACTATGATTTTCTTGCAAATCTAGTTATTCTGTCCACTACCCATCAGCTTAATTAATATAATACGTTAACGTAAACGATAAAATTACGTGTATGTTAACGTCAAACAACAATAGACATCACCGTTCTTTAAAATATACTTTTTAAATAAAACTCATAAGCTAAAAGCACATTTTTACACGTCAACAGTCCATTAGTTTTTGGCCTTTATTATTTGATATTATAATTTTTAGAATAGTATTTTTTTTTTTTTTTTAAATGTGATTAGAAAAGAAGAAACGTTTTGAATTTACGTGTAATATTTTTTTATTGGAGAATGAGTGATTAATAAGAAGAGAGAAAGAAAAAATTGATTATAATTTTAATGTGGCCAAACGGATCCGATCAATATACTGTGTTCATTCACCTTATTATAGAGGACAAAGATTTGCAAGCAAATTGAAGTTTGGTAATCTGATTATATAATTAAACACGAGTGATCAACTTTGCAAGAAATTGGAATTTTTTTGACATTATTGCATCAAATTAAAGGTGAGTGATCCTAGTGCAACTATACTCAAAGTTGGGAGACCGACTATGCATTTAATCCAACTATAATTTCATAATAAATTGGGTTTTGAAAATGACTAAAAATCCTCTTTTCATAAGTGTAATTTTAAAGGACCCGATACATATTGTTGCTAAGAATTTTCCCAAAAAAAAAAAAAAA
>CAIGRN010169470.1:0-12321 GCA_903798345.1 Fraxinus anomala | reverse complement strand
AAATTGATATCTGATATAAAAGACTCAAAGCTTACTTATGGATTTATGTTCACATTAGGAGGTGCAGCTTCATCATGAAAATTCTAAACAAATAGTTAAGCTAGATCTACCATGGTATCTAAGTTTATAGCTCTAGACAAATGTAGTGAAGAGACTGAGTGGCTAGGTCGTAACTTCTTAGAGGATATTCTGCTATGGTCATAGCCTATGTCAGAAATTTGCATATATTATGATAATCAATCAGCGATTGGAAGGGCAAGTCATTCAAAATTTCTATTTTTGATGAATTTAAGAGTACTGTACATAGAAGATGGCATGGATATTCAATTGATTTGGGGTCGACCATACATAATAATCGATCAAACTTTAATTGACACTGAGAAATGTGAGTTGGTCTTGAAGAGGGGGGGGGGAGGATGGACAAGAAATACAACATGTCTACCACATACGAACAACATTACAACCTTAAGGATTTCTATTGGTTGATAAAGATGTTCCACTTGGTCAAGGAGCTATTCATACAAAATGATAAGTGGTAAAATTATTAGAACTCTCAAAGATGAAAAATGGAGATTAAACAATTTGGAGAGTGAAGAAAGGTTTAAGGTTCAAAATTGAAAGTAGTACAAGGTTGTCAAAGCTCGACTCAAGCCACCATGATGAGTATCATGGAGGGCCGGCTAGTAAAGATAGCAAAGATCCTTTACATGCTTCAGATGGATCAATAACAAGATTAAGAGTAAAGAATATCAAGGAAACCTGCAAATACTTGTCCAAGCTATGTGGACTAAGAGTTCAAGTGCAACGAGCAAAACACCAACTTCCAAGATGGGCATGAAGGATGAACCAACCTTAGTGCATTTGATTCTCTTGCCCGTGTAACAACCACAAATTTAAAACTCAAGATTAAAAAATGTATACCATGTACATGCATGGTACTTTCGAAGGGCATTCGTTTTTAGTTTTTCAATTTGATTCGAACTCTATATTTTTAGTTCCATCATGTTGTTTTTGGAGTAAATTAGGGTTTCTTTTATCCGCCTATACAAGTTTTTATCATTGTATGAACAATTAACATATAATTTGAGTGATTAATTACAAAGTGAGATTTTGCTTTCAATATTGTTCTTAATTAAACTTTCCATAACTCATCAAAGGTTTCCAATCGTCGTGGTGTTCAACCTTTTAAATCTTGGCTCTTGATTCAAGAAATCATCGAGTTAAGGTTCTAACTCTAATTTTAGCTTTCTTGGGGTTCGTATCAAGCCTTGTTGTGAGTTCCTGAGTACACATCTTGCAAAGGGGCTCATATCATTTAGCCCATGTTTGAGCCCCATTCTTTCTCCTTTTTTCCCATTCATTTTTCTACAGTACTCATTTTCAACCACACATTCTCCAAATAAACTAATTACACACAAATCTAAAACTTTTCATTATTTTTTCACCACACATTCTCCCATCAATCACTATTCAAAAACTAATTCTTCCTAAAAAATGAGGGCCAAGCACCCGCTTAGTATCAGAGCTTTGGCTCTAAAATTAGGTTTTATTTATTTCTTTCTATTTCAATGCATTGTGTGTCTCTTTCGTTGAGTCTCCATCTAATTCTTAAAGTCATTCACATCAAAATTAAACCAAGCATATTCAGGAATTGATTAGTGCACCAACTTAATTCTTTTCTAATTTTTTGCCTTGTGATTGATCTATTCCATCAAGTTTGAATAAAAAATGAAATTCAGTTAAAAGAAGCAAAGAAAAATTCAAGAAAAAAAAAAGCAAATAAAATTCATGAAAAAAGCTAGAAAGTTAAAGAAAAGCATAATCCAATTTCAAGAATCTTTTTCTTGGAATTCTTGTGGTATTATTTTTCACGAAACACTATTTTTACTAATGTTTGATACGTAAATCATCATTGGAAATCAATCTTATTGTAAAATAGGCATAAACCAATTTCAAGAAATCTTTATTTGGAGTTCTAGTGTTTCCTTTTTATTTCTGGTTGTTGTTGATTTGAACATTGCAAAAACTGAATTCTTAATTGAGTTTAGTTAGTTCCTTGAAGAACTTGAAAATGAAAACATAGAGTTATAGGAAAAAGTGAAACAATTGAGTGTAAACATGTGAGGGTACTTTTCTTAGTTATTAAAAATTTCTTACAAGGAAGATTCAATATCTAGGGAGGACAACAACCGATTACTTATGTTGAAAGTCATGCAATAACAATTTGAGTGGATGAGTGTGGTGGTGTTTGTAGAAATTAGGGATAGAATGAATAGATATGATACTTACAAAGGAAACAACCAAAAAGTGTTCATAATATTAGGAGGCAAAATAGGCGTGATCCTTCCCTAGGGTTGAATTTGATGATGAAAATGAAATAGAAAGTTAGAATGAGGATGTCCAAATCTCAGTGGCTGAATTGGTAGGATGATAAATAGAGGAGATGGCCGTGAAAAGGGCCTATAGGAGACCATAGGGACCGAGATGGGGTAGATAGAAACCTTGGAAATATTAAGACGAAAATATCTTCCTTTCAAGGTAGAAACGATCTTAAAGTTTATTTGGAGTGGTTGATAAAGTTTGAATTGATATTTCATTGCCATAACTATTCCGAGGAGAAAAATGTGAAGTTGGCAATGATTAAATTCACTGATTATGGAATAATATATTGTGATCAATTGATGACAAATAGGAGGAGAATAACTAGAGATTTATAGAAATCTGAGGTGAATTAAAAGCTCATTTGTGGAGGAGATTTGTACCTAGTCATTACTATAGAGACCTTTATCAAAAATTACAGAGACTTAATCAAGATTTAAGTAGTGTAAAGGATTACCATAAGGAGATGGAGGTAGCTATGATTAGGGCTAATATTGAGATGATAGAGAGGCCACAATGACTAGGTATTTGAATGGGTTAATTAGGCATATAGCAAGTGTATTAAGTTATAGCACCATGTGGAGTTGGAGGACATGGTGTACATGGCGATAAAGGTGGATATGCAATTGTAAAGGAAAAGAACGAGATATCCGTTGGGTTCAAATCCTCCTTGGAGACTGAAGTGGGGTAATAATAATAGGAGTGATAGGGCTAATTCAAAGAATAAAATTGAACCACTAGGCAAAAAATAAGAGGTTGCAAGCAAAAATAAACCCCAAGTCAGATCCCGACCTTTCTAGAAATATGGATATAAAATACTTTATATGCTTGGGTTCAAGACACATTGCATCACTATCCTAGAAAAAATGGTAATAATTATGCATGATAATGCAGAGTGGTGATTGGAGATGAGAATGATAGTGATGAGATGCTCAATTAGAAAGATGCTAGTGATGGAGTAGTACCTTGCAAAAGGTGAATCTCTATTACGAAGCATACTCTTAGTGCACAAATTTAGGTAGATGATAAGAAGCAGCAAAGAAAATGTGTTTCATACTAGATACTATGTTAACAATTAGATGTCATGATTATAGGTGGGAGGAGTTGTACCAATATAGCTTAATATGATCCATGGAGGGCAACAATCTTACAAAGAACCGACTCAATTTGAAGAGGAAACAATGACAAGATCACGAGCAAATAGGATCAATGAAACCTTGTATTTACTTGTTCAAGTTACAGGAGTCAAAGAGTTTGAAGTTAACGAGCCAAGATTAGTGCACTTAATTCAAGTTAGAAAAAGCGAAGCCTAGAGTACCAAAAAAAAGGTGCAAAATTTCAACCCGTAGCCAAATCAATTGAACAGTTTGCGTGTGAGAGAATACATAGTGCGCACGGGCATTACCAAAATCTGAAGGTGTTTAATATTTCCGTTTTCGTTTAGAACTCTATTTGTTTGATATTTTCTTGATGTTTTACGTTTACTTTAGGGTTTTTATGAGTTACCTATATATATAGCCTCATTATTTCATTGTAATATTAATTATTGAGAGATTAAATCAAAACAAGGTTGCTTTCTTTTTGTTCTTCATTGAACTCAATTTCGAACGTTTCAAGGATTTCATCTTTGTGGTGTTCAACAACTTAGTAGCAAGATTCATAATTTTTGTAATTAAAAGGTCAAGTTCCTTTATAACTTTGGTTCCTTGATTCAATAAATTATTGGGTCAAGTTTTAAATCGAGATTTTAGCTTTCTTGGGGTTGTGATTCAATCTTGTATGGGTTTTGGAGCTACTATTGCTACTTAGGTTCACATCAGTTGGTATAAAAGCTTTGGCCTTATAATCAAGGTTATATCTTTATCTTTCCACATTTTGTTTTCATTTTCTTCATTGAGTCTTCATCTTCTTCATAGAGTGTCCATCGTTTTCTTGATTCTTCACCATCTTCTTAAGTCTTTTACATCAACACAAATACAAAGAACATTCAAGAATTGTTTTGTGCATTAAACTTAGTGCACCAATACAATTTTGTTGCTATTTTTCTTGCCTTTGTTGATTTTCCGTGTATGTGGTGTCAAAATAAACTAAACAGTTCCGAAAATTGCAAAACAAATCAGCAATTAGGAAAAGTTTCAACAACAAGAAATCAAATTTCCAATCCAAAAAGTGTCCAATTCAATATCAAGAGCCACTTTCTTCAAATTTCTTGAAACAAAATTCATTCAAGAATTCAATTCAACTTCCAAACTACCCTTTGGAGTCAATATTGTTGTGAAAAATGTGAGAATTGAATTCAATAAACACTTTCTTGAATTTCTTATTGGAGTTTCCATTCAATTTTCCATTCCCTCTTTTCTTGAGTCTTTCGAGAGTCAAATTCCTTCTACAATTCTTTGTTTTAACTTCTCAAGGGGTGAATTCTTTTGATTGAGACCGAATTTGTTCCTTGAAGTACTTGCAAGAAAGCATTGAGAGGAAAATGGTAAAGTTGTGAGATTATTAGAGGGAAAAAGCCAAATTAAGTGATACATGAGTGCAAACACGTGAGGAAAATATTATTCTAGTTCATAGGATGTCAAAAAAGAAAAGATCTACATCTAGAGAGGAGAATAGTCAATCCTTCATGGCAATGCAACAAAATTTTGAGAGGGTGAATGAGATGTGTGAAGAATTTATGGATAGATTGGATAGGCGTATATATTGATTGCAAACTTACAAAAAGGGCAACCTAGAAGAGTTCCTAATGTTAAGAGGCAAAATAAGCATTATCCTAGTGCTGAAATTGATCAAATGTCGGTAGTTGAAGTTGATAGGATGAGAAATAGAAAAGATAGGCGTGAAAGGGGCCTAGAAGAAATCCTAGAGAATTTGATGGAGTAGAGTACCCATTGGTAGATGAAGCACTTGTTACGAAGCGTAGTGAGTTTGATGATTTGATGGAAAGTTTCAAATTTTACAATATGATTAATTCTCAAACAATTAAATCATATGGAGGGAAAAGAGAGGAAAAAAATAGAATAGAGTCACAAGAGAAAAAGAAATAGAGAGTGAAAAAGATCTGACTCAACTTGAAGAGGAACCAATGACGAGATTGTGAGCAAATAGGATCAATGAAACCATGCATTTACTTGTTCAAGCTATGGAGGCCAAGAGTTTGGAGTTAACGAGCTAAACACCAAGTTTCATGTTGGGCATGGAAGAGGAACCAAGATTAGTGCTTTTAATTCAAGGTAAGTTAGAAAAGGTGAACCCTGGAGTGTAGCTGGAAAACGGCGCATGCACACGGGATGTGGACTTTCAACCCGTAATCAATTGAACAGCGCGCGAGAAAGAATACACACATCACGTGCACAATACAAAAATCTGAAGGCGATTTAATTTTTCCTTGTTCGTTTAGAACTCTATTTGTTTAAAGGCAGTTTAATTTTCCTTTTTCTCTATTTTGTATTTGAAGCTATTATTCCAAACCAATCAGCCTATAGAAGTAATCTGGAAGAGACAAAGGAACTTCAAAGGCAAGGAGTTGATGGGCAAATAGTACATGAGCATGAGTTCATATGTTGTGCTGTACTACTTGTACGGTTGTACCTAAGAAGGATAGAACATGGATAATGTGTATGATTACAGGGAAGTCAATAATATATAAAGTATCATCAATCCCATACCCATATTAGATGATATGCATGTTGAGTTACGTTGGTTATATATTTTTAGTAAAATAGATCTTAAAACTGGCTATCACCAAATTAGGATGAAAGAATGAGATGAATGGAAAACTACTTTTAAGAATAAATATAGGTTATATGAGTAGTTAGTTATTCCATTTGGTCTTACTAATACACCTAGTTCTTTAATGAGATTAATGAACCATGTGTTGTGTGCATTTATAGGAAAATTTGTAGTAGTTAATAGAATATTAACTCAACTTTTGCTCACTATAATTAATAAGGATTTGAAGAATTGGAAGGATTGTTTACCATTTATAGAGTTTGCATACAATAGAGCCATGCATTCTACTACTTTTTCTCCCTTTGAAATTGTGTATGGTTTTAATCCACTAACTCCTTTGAATTTAATTCCTTTACTTATTGATGAAAGAGGTAGTTTGGACGAGAAGAAGAAAGCTGAATTCGTGAAGTCAATTCATGAGAAGGTTCGTCATCAGATTGACTCAAGCCAATAAAGGAAGAAAAACTGTAACATTTGAATCAGGCGATTAGTTTTGAGATCACATGCGACATGAGCATTTTCTAGTCCAAAGAGGGTCTAAATTGCATAATAGGAAATATGGACAATTCCAAATCTTTGAGAAGATTAATGACAATACCTACAGACTAGACCTTCTAGGTAAGTATAATGTATTTTCTACTTTTAATGTTGAGATTTGAGGTTGAATCCTTTTGAAGATGGAAGATGATGAGTATCACGGAAGGACAGCTAACAAAGATAGTAAGGATCCTTTACATGTACCAATAAGCATTATCAAGAGAAAAAAATCAATGAAATTGGTCAAGGATTTGTCCAAGCTACGTGGGCCGAGAGTTCAAGTGCATGGAGCAAAACACCAACTTTTAAGATGGGCATGAATTCAAGAACCAACCTTAGTGCATTTGATTCAAGTTATGGAAGATGGAGCTAATTCTGAAAGCCATGTCTACGAAACGTTTAAGTTCCCTATCCACGAAACAATTACAAATTCAAAACTTGAGAATAAAACATATGGTACGCATGGTACTTCAAGAAGGCATTTGGTGCTAGTTTTTCTATTCGATTCAAACTCTATTTGCTTAGTTAGTTATCTAGTTGTTTTACAAGTAAGTTAGTGTTTCTTTTATCCTCCTATATAAGCGATTTGAGTAATTAACATACGAATAACAGATGATTTGAATGATTGGTTAGTTACAAAACTTATCAAAAAATTTCATTCTTTGTGACGTAAACCCTTCAAACCTTGGTTCTTGATTCATAAAAACCATTGGGTCAATGTTCCAACTCTGATTTTAGCTTTATTGGAGTTCGTATCAAGTCTTGTTGTGGTTTTCAAGGTACATTCTACAAAGGGGTTCACATCACACCATGATAATCACTAATCCAAATCGAGCTTGACACTATAAATTGAACGCTTCATGGGAGGCAACACATTCTTCTAACCATTAACTATTTAAGTTTAGTCATGATATTGCATGTAGAACATAGGCTACATTATACACTTGGATACGTTCCTAAATTTTCTAAGCAAAAAAATATATTTAACTATGCAATTGCAAGGTTTTATAAAGTGTGAGATCACGAGCATGCTATGGCCCAGTCACGAGTCAAATTATGCAAATTGCATGGCTCACGAGGTAAGGAAATATAACCCATGACCTTCCAAACACTTTCAAAACTATTTTTATACGTAAAAAAAATAAAAATAAAAATAATAAATTTACCTTTCCTCCTCTTCAAGAATTCATACCAGAATTTTACATATTCTCCTTCAATTTCGAATGGAAATAAATTGTGTAGATCAAACAGGCAATTACAACATCAGCAACATATTTCATCAATAAAACATTCAAGGTATGAAAATCATGAAGAATTGAAGTCTCTCATATTCCGGGATTTTTCTTCAATGTTCTCTTTTTTTTTTATTATTGTATTGAGGATGATGGATTGAGTAGATGGTGGGTAATGTAGGATTGATAATTACACAAACATTTGTTAAAAAACATCTTCCAATTGCCAAAAATAATTAGGTCAACTTTCTCGAACACAAACTATTCAATGAAGTAATGCAACGAACTTCGAATTGATGTTTTGGCTCTAATTTCACACTACAGACAATTTTGAATACATAATTTATTCGTATGAAATATTTTGTATTCACATTGAAGATTGGACACTTCTTACAAGATAGATAGGTCGACTCATGAAAGAAGCTCCCTCCTATATTCCGTCTCCCTTACCTTCCTTTTTTTTTTCTTGCAAAAGTTTAGGGGTTCTAATTATCAATTTTAGATATGAGCTTCTAATGTTTCTTGTGATCTTTGTTATGGAAAATATGGCACCAAAAAGAAAGCCTCCATCAGTGTTAGAGAAATGAAAAGAAAAAGCTTCTAGAGACTCTTCGAGCTCTAGTGCCACATATTTTTTTGTCTAATAAGTATCTAGCAAGTTCCTAGAAGGACCTGGAAAAGATTGTGCTAGTTAATGTGTGGATTTAATCTTGTGGTGATTACCTTACTAGTCATGTCCATTTTATAGTACAATATTTGAAGTTGGATTCAAGTGATTTTGGCTCTATAATTGCAAGACTTCTTCACTTCTTTCACTTGGACTTGACAAAGCAAAAAGGAGAATGTATAAAGAAGTTGCTAAGTGGGAGAGACTTGTTCTCCAACGATATTCTCGGTAGCACAAATCTGAGATCAACATCACAAGATACATTGGTTGTGAGGTTAAGAAGATTTGAGTCGGTTGGTTCAGTTTTTTTCACTTTGAGAGTTTATGTTTTCGCATTGTAGTTGTAGTAATCATTGTACACTACATTATAAACTCCACAAATGGTATCAAAGCTTAGGCTACTTGTAAAAATTATACAAGAACTTGAAAATGGGATTGGAAGTCGAAGGCGTTTGGGTTTGGTTGAAAACAAGTTTACCTGAAACTTCAAACCCATATTCTGAAGGATCTAGGCATCTAGTTGATGAACGGTGACCACCACCAGACTCTAGACAGCCAGATGAAGATGATGGTTCTGCTCGTGAACCACACGCATCGACGATAGAGGCAGTACGTGAACAACACTTGTAGAACCATGGAACACGCGTGGGCAAGTGTGTGTCCGAACCAGGCGGAGGTGAAAAAAGACAGTTTGTTCCTTGATGAATTTCTAAACTCTTGGTGGTGTTGGATATCTATTTTGGGACAAATCTATTTGTACCTAACATATTATATAATTTTTGACCGAACCCACAAGCTCTCCCCCAATAGGGGACCGCTACTTGTCAATTTGGTCAAACATTATGTAACTTGTTAGGTACACGTCACATAACCCTCTATTTTGTGTACTATGGAAGCAATTATTAACTCGAACAGTAGAGTGAAGATGGCAAAGCTTTTATATTGACGGCCCAATGGTGTTTCCTATGGTTACAACAGCTGTTGGATGATTTAGGTCAGTAAGCGGATGCCCTAAATCTATAATGACTCGCATCTCTCCTTAAAATATGAACTGACAAATTGGTTCGCTCGATTTGCGTCTTCTAACACCCCCCTCCAATTTACAATTGTGATATTGTGATTATTTGCTACCATCTAATTTGTGATAGTTTACTTTTTTGATATTGTCTAGGTATTACTTGTTGTGATATCATCGCTTATGTCATCTTGAAAGCATTTATACATAAATTAGTTTGAGCTTGCATTTGTGTACATGTAAATCATTTGAGTAAAACTTTTTTCGAAAAATATTGTTTTGCTATCATGGCCTCTCGAATTGAATTGTCACTATTAAATGGTAAGGGAGATTATTCCACTGGGAAGCAAAAAAAATGAAAGCTATTTTAATTCGACGAAAGGTTTCTAAAACTCTTAACGACCCAAAAAAATATCCTGGTCTATTAAAAGCTAAATTGGTTGAAATTGTTGAGATAAATGAATTTGCACATAGTTCTATTATGTTCATTTATTGAACTAATAAAATTACCAAAGAGATGTGGGAAGCACTTGACGAGCAATTTTTGAAAATTTTTCTTCCAAACAAAATACATTTGCTTCAAAAACTTTTCAATTTTAAGTTGGACCTAGGACATGATTTTGATTCCAATTTGCGAGACTTTAATAGGCTCGTCAAGTGTTTGGCCCACAATGATAAGAAATTTGATGATGAGTATCTAGCTGTTATATTTTTGAATACTATGCCCGAATCCTATAGAGATGTTAAGAATGCTATCACGTATGCTAGGGATACTTTGAGCCAAGATATTTTGACTAATGTAGTGAGGGCTAGGGAGTTAGAACTTAAGAAAGCGTTGAAGGATAGCTCGAAAGAAGAGAGTTTATTTATATAGAAATGCTAACGTTGCAATATACTAGTTTAAGGCATTTCAAGAAAGGCTGTTATGACCATCAGAAGAAATAGAGACAGGAGGAGAGTGATGATCAGACCTTAGTTGCTGTAGGTGATTCCCTTAATTGTCTACATGTTATGACTATGTCAGGAGATTTTGACATCAATGTAAATCGTACTCGTGATAGCATACATGTTATGAATGTGTCTAATATTGATTTTCACAATGAGTGGTTTTAAACTTTGGTGTCACTATTCATATATGTCTTGATAAGTCTTGGTTCTATAACTAGGAGACGTTAATCTTAGGAAAGTATACATGGGAGACAATTGTATGCACAATATGGAAGGAGTCTATGATATTGTTGTTAAGATGCATGATGCATTATCAGACCCCTTATATGTGTTAGGTATGTCCTGGATCTAGCAAGGAATCTCATTTCCTTAGGCATTCTAAAAGATGAAGTTTATGAGTTCAGATCTCACGTTGGTACTTTGAGGATTCGCAAAAGGACTCTAGTGGTTACGAAGGTCCCAAAAGGAATGGGATGTATGTTCTTCAAAGTGAAGCCTTAGACAAGAAAGAGTTGGCATTATCTTCAGTCTGTGGAGATAGATAAGATCTTTGGCATAAGAGGATGGGAAACAGCGGGAACAAGGGGTTGATATGTCTTAGTGACCAGAATTTATGTGGTAAGGATAGTGTTACACCTTTCAACTTTTGTGAGACTTGTGTTATAAGAAAATCACATGGGGTTAGCTTTGGGATAGGTGAACACAGCACTAAGAGACCATTAGACTATATTCATGCAGGTCTGTGGGGTCCAAAAAAGTTCTCACACTTGGAGAGAACATATTTTTTCTGTCCATTGTTGATGACCACTCGAGGAACTTTTGGGTGTATCTCCTCAAATCCAAATTTGAACCTTTTAGTGAGTTTAAGTCCAACTTACCTTAGTTGAAAATCAAATGGGTAATAGTGTGAAACTCTTAGAACAAGCAATGGTTTAGAGTTTTGCAACTTTAAATTTGATAGTTTCTACAAGGAAAATGGTATCATGAGGCATAGGACTCTAAGAAATACCCCTCAACAAAATGGGATAGTAGAGAGGATGAATCAAACTTTAATTGATAAATTCAAATGTATGATGATCAGTTCATGGTTGTTTAAAGGGTTCTAGGGTGAAGCTGTGTGTACTGCTATCTATTTGATAAATAGGCAACCTCCTAGTGCTGTTAACTTCAATACTCCCCAAGAATTATGGTTTGGAAAACCTCCAGATTTGTCACACATCTAGTATTTGGTTGTGTTGCTTATTCACATCAGGTTGAGGGTAAATTGGTCCTTAGGCCTGCTAAGTGTGTTAGGCTATCCAAATGGAGTAAAAGGACTATGGGCTTTAAGTGTGAAGGGCATTAAGATAATTAACATTAGAGATGTGAAGTTCAATGATCTTGATATGGCTTACCTAAAAAATATAGATAGTAAGAAGAAACAGACTGGGGAAGGTAAATTTTCTATTAGAAAGAAGATTCATTTTGAGGTGAAGAGATTAGGTGATAATCTAGAGGATAATGAAATCAAACCTTAAAAAGAATCTAGTCAAGACGCAAAGATAGAACAACCGAAACTTGAAATTCTTAAAACTATTGTCTCTAATCAAGAAATATATGCAAGTACAAGTTTGGATGTTTACCAATTAGTGAAGGAGAGAATGATAACCCAAGAATAACTAACTAAAAGGGGAAGAATTGATTTTTGAAACTTTTTCGACAATTAGTCTCAAAAACTATTTAAACACAAGATGTAAACTCAAAGTGTAATAAGAGAAGTAAATACGCAAATTCAATTACTTAATTCAAATATTATCACTTACGTAGATATA
>CAIGRN010169459.1:0-10227 GCA_903798345.1 Fraxinus anomala | reverse complement strand
TTTAATTTAATCGACAATATATTTATTATTATCACATTTTAAGTTTTTTTTAAAAATTTGAAATCGATCCAAATGGATATTCATATCGTGAAATATCGAATCAAACGAAAAATTGTACAGAACTAAAGTTCAAAAAAATGACATTGGAATAAGGCTAGGATCGAAAAGAAACATAAACAATTACAACTTTACATTTCACAATTAATGTAAACTCATTTTGATATTTAAAATTTATCGATCATATATTTATCATTACTACACTTCAACATTTGAGTGTTTCTTGTTTATTAGAATCAGTATTCCAAAAGATCATCCCAAAAACCCCATACAATTTAGAAAGACCACGTATTTATAGTGTTCTGGCCGACGTGGTGTTGTTGGATCAGAATTACGTAGCCTCATCTCCTTGACTGAAGCATCACATCACTAAGTCTATCATACGATTAATACATTGACGGGTCAGCCACCCTATACATTACGTCGACACACTTGACATTCTTTATTATAAATGTTACATCAGTCATTTATAAAGATTGTCTACAAAATTTATAAAAGACAGCTTCAGCTTGGATGAACTGAGGGCTTCGGAATGAGGAAGCTTTATATTGGAGTTCTTCTGTGTGAAGAGCTTCGGTTCTTTAATTTCTTACGTAGCGTTTCAGTTTAGGATCTTCAGCCATTTAGTCAATGCTTCGGTACGGGAGTTTCAACCTTTGTTTGACTACTTTGCTTTTGATCAATTGGGTTTCTATTGATTTTTCTTTCCACGTGGACTGGGACGTGGCACTTTGACTGTTGCTTTAATGGTGAGGCATAAAAATAGTCCCCCAAGTTTGGACATGATTATTTATGTAATACATGGACTTGTATGAAAATTTTTGTTAGGAGCTGTTTTTACACATCACAATAGTCCCCCAATTCTAAGTATAAATATTTATATTATAGCTAGAAATTTGAAAGTAGTTGATCTGAAAGAATTACCTATCAACGTTGTCCGAAAATGTGTACCTAGAGACCTCTAAATTTCTGAAATAAACTGGAGGAACGTCAGTAGGACAAATTTGTCCAAGGCTGTCTTCTCCGAAGTTGCTTTGTGTTTCTGAATCCTTACTTGAAGCACTTGAGGTAAAGTGCCTCTGCTACTTGTCAAGACTGTGACTTATAATTTATGGAGAATCGAGTTTTTTGAAGCGTTGGGAACACGAGGTGTCCTCAATCATTGCGTAAAAATGATTTGCTGTTTTGTACGATTTCAAGAAAAAGCACCCGCAGCAGTTCGTCTTTCCATACACACAACCGCCACTGCATTTAATATATAATGATAACTGTCATACGGGCGTCCTACGAAATTTAGGCGTATAAGAGTGTGTAATGCAGACGTGCTAATCTGAACGATAAAAGACAAAGCGTCTGATGTAATCTCAAATTAACGGTTAGATAGCTCGGATCAACATCTAACAGCTGAGATTAAAAGCTCCTGCCTATAAAAGGTAATAGTTTAGGGCAAAAAATCAATTTGCCATTTACCAAATCAGCAATCTTATAATCAAAATCTGTCAATCTATTTTCTTCTCATTCTTATGCATTCATAATTTTCAGTGAATTTTCTTCACCGTCCTTTGGGCATTTTGTAAGTATTTTAACACTTTGAACTAAAAAACTTGATGGATCTTTACATACTACTGGAGGGATGTAGATCTCAGACAAATGGTTGCTGAGATGGGGTGTTAATAACAAACCCGGCAAACCCAGTTCGTGCTATTAGGGCCAGAGAGAGTGCTTTGCCTTCAGGGGAGGGTGGGAAAAGCGATGGGGTGGCTCAGGGCAGCTAAAATTCCTTCAACTGTAAACGCATTCCATTTAGCAAATTTAAGAAAAAAAATATCATATACCAATGTCATTGAACTTCTATCCTCCTCTCCTGACGAACATGCCTACTCTTCGAGGTAGGGGTGGATCGCCGTCAACGAGTTCCTTCTTAAGCGAGGCTTCGCCTTCCTCTTCATCCTTTCTTTAGAGTCATTCTGAGATTGTACGAGTTGGCTCCCACCTAAACCATCCCCAATGCTTGGGCCTAGTTAGTGGGAACCTATTTATTGTGGAAGGAGACCTCCCTTGGAGAGGATATGCTCCTCTATGTCTTCCAAACCATTTTTCAGCCCCGGGTCTTGGGAAAAAGGGATTGCAAGGGGTGGTACTCTTTATATCCATGGGGGTTACATTCCCCATTTATCTTAGGTCTTCTCTCCTCCATCAAAGGATGGAAGGAGACGTGGTTCCAGATGAGGGAAAAATGACAGGAATGTGAGGGTGACACAGTTCCTCATGTAAAAGTTTCGACCTCCTATTCAGAAACTCGTGAGTATTATACTTGTATTTGATATTACTTAATCATGATTCTGATCTTAACCTTTTTCTGATGTCTAGCAGGGTCAGTAGAACTCTTTGAGCTCAGCTAAAGTGAGTTGGAGGTTGTTGAGGACATATATCGACGCCTCTCATTCTCCCGTGAATTTGACCGTTTTATCACTTCCAAACAATTCTTTGAAGAATTTTGCTTAATGGCCCAGAGACGTAATGCCAATTTTCAACAAATTCTTTGCAGTTTTATATGAACACTGTTGCTGACCTTATTTCTTAATTTTGTAGAAAAATTCGAGAAAATGAGGCATCACACTCCTAATATGGCCACAATTCTTGCTGACACCTCCATTGCTGGGAGGAAAGGGCTGAAGCCTTATCTGTTGTAGCAAAACTGGTAAGGGACCAAATGGAAAAGATTAGTCGGGTGGCTGGCAGTCAAGAGAGAGAAGGGCAACCTCTCGTGAAGGATAAAGGGAAAAATATTTTAGAGGAGGTCCTCAAGAAAAAACATGACTTCTCCACCACCAAAGAGGGTGGGTTAATGGCTATCCCAACCCCTTGCTCTGAAGTCCCTATTGGGGAAAAGCTGATGGCAACTTCAATAGCTGCAGCGAAGGGAAGCCAGAAGAGGCCAACTATTGTAGAGCCTTTCTGGCAGGGGTCATCGAAGAGGACCAAAACTTCAAGCGAGTCGATGGCTCCTGACTCGTCTTGCCAAAAACTCGTAGTCTCTTAATGGAGCGATGAACTGGCTCCAGAGGTTCTGACCAAGCTTCTTCTAGAAGTCTAAACTTCCACGTCTACATTTCACAAATTCTAGACGGATAGGTTGCAGAATGTTGTGGAGACCAGCAATGCGGTGGACCTCTTCGCCACCATGGCCAGCCAAGCGGAGAGAGCCTTAAGGTGGCCTTAAGCTAAAGGCCTCTTTAAAAATAGTAAAAGTAAAAGTACAGAATTTGTGAATTAAACCTCTCAGGCCAAGAAGGCAACCCCTTGGCCAAGGCTAAGGCAATAAACAAGCAGTAGGCTGAGGAATATGTGAAGCTTGCTTTGACAATGGTGGAAATTGAAAATCTGAAAAATGAAGTCCACTTGTCCCAAAGCGAAGTGGCTTCCATAATGAATGGATGGAGACTTTGAATGCCCACTAGAAGCTAGCTGTTGAGGCATTGGAGAAGGCAAATAAGGAGAATGCTGCATTGAAACAGCAGGTGGGGGAGCTGAATAGTAAGGTTACTGGCTTGATAGAGGAGGTTGAGACGACAAGGTAGAAAGCTCAATCGCCCAGTGAAGATGCTGTAAAGCATTATATTGCCATCTTTCACCTAATAGAGGCATACCCAAACTTCACGAAGTACTGGCAGAGGTATGTTATATCGAGATGGTGGAGTAGATTGAAGTCAACTCTTAAGCCTTCAATACCTCTGAGTTGAGGTCCGAATTTTTGGAAGATGGAGACCAAGAGCCTCAAACCCCAATAGAGGGTAGCTACGTGATCGAAATTGAGGACGATGTTGTTGAAGAAGCTTCTGAAGCCATGGCTCCCGATGCTATTGTACCATTTGTAGCCCTCTTTTCCCCCTCCTGCTTAGCTGATATGTTTTATTTTTTGCATTTTCCATGTAATTGGCTTTGGCCAACAATTGTAAATATCTATTCAATGAATAAAATTTTCTTTTTGTATATATACTTTTTTTTCTGTAATTTCTGCTTACTTTATTTTTTTGTAATGCTCTTCAGCTTATTCTGTCTGCAATTCGTTATTCAAACTTGTAATTTTACACTAGTGTTAGAAGGTCGCTTACCTTTCTAAATTGACATCTGAGCCGGTTCTCACTTCATCTTTATTGATTCCTTTCTAATTTTTGTATAGGGACGGTTCATCTATGTAGAGTCTTTTCCCTTGACTTTTGTCAATACGAGTTGCTTTTTCTTTTATTTTTCACAAACTTGATTTAATAAATTGAGAACAAGTGTAACTTAATAGAATTAATAATTTTCATGAGCGTGAGGTTGAGCAGTTCGCCCATGTTTATGCTTCCTTAACAACTTTTGTTTTTAGGGGCATATGTTGTCTACTTCGCGAGTACAGAGGTGGTCCATTTTGGGATCCAGCTTTTCATCGAAGTGCTCACTCTTCTCTTCATAGGGACAATTCATTTACATAGAGGCTTCCCTTTTGATTTTTGTCAATATGAGGTACTTTCTTTACAAACACTTTAATAAAAGTCAATTTCATTGAATCAAGAAGTGTACAAACTATATATTTACACTCTTGTGGGTAATATTTCCGCAAAAGATCTGCTTTCCATGGATGAGGTTGTGGCTTTCCACCCATTTTTTCAATTTTATAAGTCACAGACCAAACTTTTTCTTTTATGCGGTAGGGGCCTTTCCAGTTGAGACCAAGGGTTCCTACTTCATGCTCTTTAGATGATAAGAAAACCCTCCGAAGCACCAATTCATTCAAGCGAAATGACTTCTCAACTTTAGAATTTACTTAGTCATTTTTCGTTGGTAGATAGACAATTTTGCTTAAGAATCATCCCTTCTTTCTTCAAGGAGGTCTAGTTCGCATTTTCTCAACTTGTCATTAGGTATTTCTTTAAAATGAATGCGACGAGGAGACGGAAAACCCCCAAAGAGAAAGAGATTTCTCCCGTAGCTGTTCTGCTCATAATTCGGATGGCCCATAAAACTTGAGGTAGCTCGTCGACCCAAGCCCCTTTAGAAGATTCCAACTTTCTTTTCAGAGTGTATTTGACATTATTATTAATGGCTTACAACTGTCCATTTGCCTGAGGGTGATGTGGGGAATAGAAATATTTCTTGACGCCCAGTTCCTCACATAAGTTTCTGACATTCTTGTTGCCGAATTGTTATCCATTATCCGAGACATTATTGGGAAATATATAACTTGAACTATTCAACACTTTTTCTAGGCTGTAAGTTCCGACTAGGATTTAGTCTAGTTTTGTCCTTCTGTTTAAATTTTTATGATGGTGCATTCCCTACTTTTCGGGGGCAACACAGACTCGTTGGAAATAGGGGACTGGCTAATAGGTATAGAGAGAATTAGAGGCGGACCTAAGGGTGAGTGAGTTAAGCGACTGCACATGACCTCAAAATTGTAGGGGCGCCAAAAAAAATTTGTTATAGTTGTATATTTATGTATAATTATATATTAATTTTAAAATATAAGATTTTTATTATTATGCATAAGATATTAAAATTAAGGATAATGTGACTGAATAATTATAATTTCCTTGAATATAATATTCTTAAATAGTATATTCTGCCTTAAATAATATGAGGGAAAAGGGAAAAGATAATAAAGTATCTGCCTTGAATATATTTTCTTGATTTTGAAAATTTTGGTTTTTTGTTTAATTATCACAGTTTTATGGAATCTGCCTTAAATATATTTTCTTGATTCCGGAAAATTTGGGATTTTGTTTATTATCGTTTCTTTATGGATCTTTTTTTGTCCGTTTAAACCTTAAAGTAATGAAAAATTGTATTCTTTTGAAGTTTGATATATGCATCTCGATAAGCAAGAAAAGCCTTTGATGAATTTTGGTGATTTAGAATTTATACATTTCTATGGTACACTAATTGATTAAGTTTATTGAGGCTACATCTAGCACTTCCTAGGCGCTTGGGAAGCTGAGTGATTACTTTTAAATTCAAATTCAAATTTATACATGTATATTTCTTATTCCTAATTCTTCTATGTTTTCGTTTGATTGGTGGTATACAAATTTTTGAAGAATCAAAATCGCTTTAATTGTTTATAAAGATATTACCACTTTAATCTATAATCAGGTGCTATCTTCTATTTTTTATTTTTATTTTTATCTCATTTGAACTTTATATGCTTTCATAGTTTTTCTGTTGTCATTTAATCAAAGTTTAAAATGTATCCCAGAAAACAACAATTAGGATTTAGAAAACGAAAAATTGAGGAGTTGATAAAGTCTCAAAAAGGTGCTATTGACAGATTTATTGTTAAAGAAAATAAAAATGTAGACCAAGTACTTGAAACTGATAAAAATGAAAATGATAAAAATGAAGATGTCGAGAAATTGAGACAAAATGAAAATGATATGCTTGACAATGTTGATGATAAAAATAAAGATGTTGAGGAATTGAGACAAAATGAAAATGATATGCTTGACAATGTTGACGATGAATTTCTTAAGGAAAATGATACTAGAGAAGATGTTGATGATGAATATCTTAAAGAAAATGATACTAATGAAGATGTAGATGGTTTCATTCATTATAGGTCCATTCTTTTCAACATCTATGATCCAAGAACTTGGGATAATCTTGATATAAAATCTAGAAATTTGCAAGTGATACATGGTCCTACAAGATACCTTTCACCAGAAAAGGGTCCTAAACATAATTTGTCTAGATGTTTCTCTTCAAGTCATTACACTTGTTATTTATCAAATGGTGAGAATCATGATAGGCCATGGCTGATGTATTCAAATGACCTTGATAAAGATATTTGTTTTTGTTGTAAGTTATTTAAAAGAGGTTTACAAAAACATCGGTTAATAAATGAATGATTTAATGACTGGGTACATCTCAGTGTCAGGCTTAAAGAACATGAAATGAGGAGTGTGCATATCAACAACATGACTACTTGGATTGATTTACGTGATAGAATGAAGAAAAATGAAACAATTGATGTAGAAATTCAAAAACAAATTAGAAAAGAGAAACAATATTGGAAGGAAGTACTGCAAATAATAATTTATGTCATGCAATACCTAGCTAAAAGTAATATGGGTTTTCGTGGAAGAACGAGAGACCTCTTGAGGATAGCAACAGGAATTTCTTAGGACTAATTGAAATGATTGCAAAGTGGGATCCTATCATGAAGGAACATGTGCGGCGTATTGAAAGTAATTAAATTCAATATCACTATCTTTCACATAAAATTCAAAAAGAGTTGATAGCGTCTTTGGCTTCTAAAATCAAAGCACAAGTATTAATGAAATCAAAGAAGCAAGATACTTTTCCGTGATACTTGATTGTACTCCGGATGCAAGTCACCAAGAACAAATGTCTTTGTTCTTAAGATGTGTAGACTTATCTACTAATCCAATTAAAATACATGAATATTTTGTTGAATTTTTAAAAGTGGACAATAAAACAGGTCAAGGACTTTTTGAAGAATTACAAAATACTCTAATAACTCTTAATCTGGTCATTAATGATGTAAGAGGACAATGATATGATAATGGATCTAACATGAAAGATAAGCACCAAGGTGTTCATAAAAAAACTACTAGATATAAATCCTAGAGTATTTTATACACCATGTGGATGTCATAGTTTGAATTTAGCACTGTGTGATATGGCAAACTCTTGTGTTAAAGCAAAAGATTTTTTTGGTGCTATACAGGGTATTTATACTTTGCTTTCTAATTCTACAAAGAGATAGAAAATATTGAAAGATAATGCTAAAACTAATGTCAAGCCATTGTCAATTACACGATGGGATAGTCATATTGAAGCTGTTAAAGCAATTAGATTCAAAGCTCTTGAATTAAGAAAAGCATTACTTAAAGTCGCTGAAATTGACAATGACAATAATGTAAGGTGCTAGGCTAATGCTTTGGCAATTATGTCGGAAATTTTGAGTTTTTAGTAGCTATGATTATATGGTATGAGATATTGTATGATGCTAACTTGATTAGTAAACGCTTGCAATAAATATTGCTAAAGAAATTGCCATTGAAATGAAAATAAATCCTTTATTTCAAGCGAAATATATAATTCGTAAGAAGAAACATTTTGATGAAAATACTACAGTAGATGATGCACAATCACCTGAAGATTCTTTAAGAAGTAATTATTTCCTTTATATAGTAGATCAAGCAATTGGATCACTTGGAAGAAGGTTTGATCAATTCAATTCATATGAAAAAAAATTGAATTTTTATTTTCTTTTGACAAGTTAAACTTATTTGATGATACTAATTTGAAAGCATGTTGTGATCATCTTAATATTGTTCTAAGACATGTAATTTTTTACGATTTTGATGGCAAAGATTTATTTTCAAGAGTTAAAAGTTTTGCAAACTCTTTTACCAAAAGAAATAAAGACAACTTTTAATATATTGACTTAATTGAAAATATTAGATTGCTTTTTGAATACATATATTACTTATAGAATATTATTAACAATTCATGTTACTCTTGCATCTTCAAAAAGAAGTTTTTCAAAATTGAATTTATTAAAATCTTATTTGTGATCAATCATGTTATAAGAAAGATTGAATGGACTAGATTTGGTATTTATTGAACATGATTTTTTAGAATATATTGATTATGAAAGTTTAATTAGTGAGTTTGCTTTAGTGGCTTTGATGGTTCTTTGTTGATGACAAATGAATCTTGACGAGGTTTGAGAGATGCTTTTGATCTTTATTTATAGTTTTCTCGTGATATGTAAAAAAATAAAAAAATATTTAAATATTATATTTTTGCAATGAAATAATATTATTGAAATATTTTTTCTTAATATTTATACTTTTTAAAATCTTTGCACAGGGCAGTCAAAATCTTAGGACTGACCTTGGAGAGAATCTTTGAACTTGAAGCTTCTCCATTTCAATCTGCTCATCATTTATATTTATCGTCATTTCAAAACTAGACCATCTCTTGATGCCAATGATTTAGAGGAAATTACACCTAGCCCTATTTTTAAAGTTTACACTTCATTAATTAGGTTTTAAGTTTAATTTTTCTAAAATCAGGTTATAATGTTTTATTTAATGTTTATTATAAATCAATCGATTAAATATAATATTAATAACCCTAATTTTATCAATTCCTTACTTCCTCCCTCTCGTTTCCTCCCATTTCCCTCGTNTAATGTTTTATTTAATGTTTATTATAAATCAATATATTAATATTAATAATATTATTATAAATTAATTCACATACACGCCTTATCCCATTCACCACAAACCCTAATTACTTCTCTCTCTCTCTCTCTCTCTCTCTCTCTCTCTCTCTCTCCCCTGTCGCCCCATTTTCTCTCCCCTCTCTCTATCTATCCCCGTCGTCGTCGCCTCGCCGGCACCTGAGGGCGCCGAAGTGTAAGCCATGCGAAGTTGTGGGAGTGAAGTCGCACAAGCAGCCTAACTCCACCTTCGCCATCACAGGTCGCTTCGGGCACCAAGTCGCAAGGAGGTGTTGCTGCTGCTCTTCCTCTCCTATCTTCTCTCTCCTCCCCTTCTCATGTTTTGCTGTGGATGCGGTCTAAATGGAGATAGAGGTGGTGGTGGTGGTGTGCGGTTGTGGTATGTTTTGGGCGATGGTGGTGAATCTGCGGTGGCAGTGGTGAGGCGATAGATATGTGGTGGATCCACCACCAAAACATAATTTTGAATTTGAGTATTTAGTGGTGTTGGATGATGGTGGTGGTGATGTTGGCGGTTTGGTGTGGTGGTGGTGGTTGGGCGCAGCGACGATGTTTTGCTGCAGATGGGTTTACTGTCGGGATGTGCTGGTGATGGTGATGTTGGCTGCGGATGGTTTTACGGTCAGGATGTGGTGGTGGTGGTGGTGGTGGTTCGGCGGTGGTGGTTTCGATGATGCGATGGGTGGCAGTGGTGAGGTGGCGATGGATCTTCCTGTTGGTGGTGGTGATTTTGAAGTTGAAAGTGATAGTTGTTGGAAGTGGTGATAGTGGTGTTGGTTTGTTTGAGATGGTGTTGTGACCCATAATTGGTTAATTTTTGACAAATTAATAATGTGTGACCTAAAATTTGTGATTGTGACTCACATTTTATTAAGTTATAATCAAGTTGTGACCAATAAAAATAATCCGTGACC
>CAIGRN010169456.1:0-15513 GCA_903798345.1 Fraxinus anomala | reverse complement strand
ATACGGGTCAAATCGGAACAAACCGTGACCCCCATCCACACGACCCCTAACCCGCATGGGCTCAACCCAGTTGGGTTAGCGGGCAGGCCTGGGTTATAGTTCAAAATTTGTGGTCCAACCCGAAACCGGCCCGGAACCCGTAGCGGGCGGGCTTTTTTTAACATGGGTCGTTACCGGGCTCATATGTTGGCGGACCAACCCGACCCGAACCACCCAGAGTGACACCTCTATTAGTGGGCCTTAGATGCTAAATCTAAATAACCACTAAATTATACATCCTTAAACCAATTGTAGGATAGTTTAGGGGTGATTGAGCTGTTGTAGGGAGACATGAGATAAATGTGGATTCCATGTGTGCGAAGTTTTGTGTGGATTGTCTAAAGCCAATAAAATGAAAATTAGGTGAAATCTTAAATTAGAGGTTGATTTTTTAGAATAAGTGTTTAATAAGATGCATTGCACTAATCATTGCCTAAAAAGGATAGGGAGAAAATGAAAAATATTGTCTTATTATGAAACTTCTATTCGTATCCATTATAACTTGAATGATTAAGCTTGCAATGGTATCTAAAATCTGGTGCTTTATAGTCACTTAATTTGGAAGTTATCGACCAAACACTCACTACAAGAGTCATTTAGAAAGATTAATGGAGAGAAGTCCACACATAAGAAAGAAAGAAAAAGAAAGATTATTACATACTTTGATTAAACCCCAAATAATAAACCCCGAATACTTATTTGAGAGAATTTAAACTTTTGACAATGGATTATTAACTTAGTTGATTAGTGGAGGTTGAAACAATAAAAAATAAGGACAATCTTCATTTGTTGATGTGTTGAACTGCAATTAGTAAGATCTAACCAAACTAAAGAGGTGATTATTAGTATTATTTAAATATTCAACTTTATATCACACCTTGGGAAATGAATGAAAAGATTAAGTTTGGGGTGTGAATCTTACGAGCGAAGAAATGAAATATTTGACTATTAAGGGTTGAGATTTGAATCATTTTATAAATTTATGATGCTTGACATGAATTTTCACACATACGTCGATTTTGCATTGGATAAGTAAAAATTAATTTCGACGTTGTGATTTTGTAGCAGTTCATAATTTTAATACATATATTCCAATCCTGAGACCAAAGATGAATTATCTAACCATATGTGTTTACAATTTTTGGTTAATTTAGGTTATAATTTTGTTTGAGGACAAACAAATGTTCAAGTTTAGGTGTGTTTAATAAGTGTATTTTATACATTTATCTAGGCCATTAAATTAGAGTATTTGTTAGTGATTTGGATTAGCTATAGCTTAATTTTGTGTTAATTATTAATTGTGTGTTAATTATATTTGTTAGGTTGAATTCAATGCAAATTGGTGGATTTGGAAGAAAAGAGTGAAAAACGTGCGAAAACAAAAGAAATCCAAAGTTTTGGGGACCAAAGTGTAATCAAATAGTTAATTCGGACCAAAAAACTATGATTAAAGATCATATAGAGTCAATTGGATAAAGTTAGAGGTCAACGGAGTGAAATATAGTAGAAATTTTTACAAATCAATTTCCAGTCGAAGAAGTTTTACTCAGGATTTTTAGCCTCAAATTGAGACCCATTTTTCAGATAGCAAACGTTCGAATTGGAAAAATTATAATTCGAAAATAATTTTAGTCCTTTGAATTATCTTTCCAATACATTCCGAACTACCTCAATCTGATATCTGTAGAGAAAGTTGTGGCCAAAATACCAAAAATTGTTCAGAGACGAACTGAAGCGAACCAGCGCGCGCGCGGGCAATTCTTGTAGCGCACTTGGTACCCTATTATCCTCAACCCAAGAGCCATTTGGCTCTATAGTACGCACGCGGTGGTTATGCTTGTGCATGCGCAAGCCATTTCCATAGATGAATCAGCAATTTCCTTTGGAACCTAAATCGAACGCGATTTTGACTTATTTTCTGACTCTTATAAATACAAAATAAGGGTTACACATTAAAAAAAAACTCTCTTACCTGTTCATATACTATAATATCATCAAATTCATCAAGAAAAAGTGACCAATAATTATATTTTAAGAGAGGAGATCAATCCCTAGCAAGGAATTGAAGGTCAATTACATCAAGATTTTGAAGAATTCAACATTGGACTTGAAGATCAAAATCTTTAGAATTATTTCATGATCTGAGTGATATTTTTGTATTACTCTTTTTGTAATTTATGTATTAATATGCTAGACTAGATCATTTTTGTATTGGATGAAGGTGAACTCTATCTGTTTTTTGTTTGAATTCAAGACTAGTAGTTTAGTTTAATTCTTGTGTTTCGTAATTAATTTTATATACCCATTGCATTATTTAATTGATTGGCCATCAATTAGATAATTAGTTACTTTTTGTAGTGTTTGGAGACTTACAATAAGTTTAGAAAGTAGTAAAATTAATATAAGTGCAGTAAATGTTAAGAATAATATTTATCAAATGTGCAAATGTGCAATCATATAGATAATTTAAACTTTAATGCATTCTGAAATTACAAGGGTCGACCCAAATAACACCTAGAGAGGGGTGAATACGTGATTATGTGGAATTTAAAAACTAATAATTAAATAGCAACAAGTCACTTTTAATTATCTCTAGATGGTTCTTCAATCAATTCAATTTTCCTTTGTTGAACTGTCGCAATTATATTAAAACAGTAAATAACACACAGAATGATCACGGAGAAACTCCAATTGGATAAAAACTTCGAGCACTTTGCTAGTAAAAAATCTACTATAAACGAATTTAAACTTACAGTCCGTCAGATACGACTATCACTAGTACTTTCTGACATCCGATTGCAAATCTCATAGCCCTTCTGGATTGCGTACCCCTGCACTAACTTCCGACTGCAATTTTCAAAGCCCTCCTGAATTACGTGCTCCTGCCCCAACTCTCAATTTTCTGAATTCGTCTATCTCTTGTGGATCAACGAAGAACTCCACGTTCTCCAACAACAACTAGAACTCCAGTCATCTTCCCTCGATCTTCAGAACTCTGACAGATGTTTAGGAAGTAAGCAGTTTTGTATTTGGATTAAGTGGATGATACAGTCACTCGAGCGAGAGCTTAGTGACAGGTTGTCACTTAAGTGAGGTCAAACCGGCATACGAGCGATGATGTTACTAATTTTACCGCTCGAGCGAAGTCAAGGCGACACTTTAGCAAAATTGCGACGCCATTTTTTTCCTTCTTTCCATCCTCAAACTCTAAACCTAATACAACTCAACTAATAATATTTGCAACCTTTGAATTTTACATCATATTAAATCTAGTCCTTTTTGTTCATAGACTTGCAAATTATATTAAAACCTAACTGTCTTGGCTGAAATGTCATATTAAATCTAGTCCTTTTTGTTCCCCTTTTGACATTCTGTGACAAAACTACAAATTTAAAGTCAAGGTATTAAAAATACACACACAAAAACAATTAATACTCCGAACACCAACTGTCTTGGCTGAAATGTGCTTTTCCTTTGTCTGACATGTTTCCTAAAACAAACAACTCAAATACTCAGTGTAAAAGTACGTGAAATACTAATATGGATAAACATAATTCAAACAGTTAATCATAAGTCATACCAGCTAAATTAAGATGCAATATCAATGTAAATCAACATACAAAAAAAACACATTGATAGCACTAAATATCAAAAATTAATCTAGCTATAACAAAAATATCATTTACCTCTGAATCAAAACTTTTAAGTACATCAAAATGTTAATGTCAAAAAAATATCATCACCTTAATATGGAACTACTACTTTCCTTTTTTGTAACAAATGATAATGGGCAACTTAGTAACTATGCAGCATCATTAGAAGTTGTACCGTCATCCCAATGGCGTCGAATCCAACGCAAACCCCGCTGAAGATAGCTGACAGCACCTCAAAGTATAACAAACTTTGTCGTGTGACGATCAACTGTGGCTCTCAGCTGCATAATCTCTACCATAATAGGGCCTGCTACGAGATCAGGTTAGCCACTTAACTGAGATGATGACTCGATTAACTAGAATTACTTCTACTTCTAAGAAATTTTGAGTTAAGAAGAGTGATCTGAGAGGTCATGAGATTGATCATGCTCTTAAAGGTAAGAGCATCTATGTACCTCTTTAATTAGGTACTTTGGTAAATGCATGTGCAATTCATTGAGTACATTCATTTTTGCATGTATCTCATTTATTTTTGTTTTGTTTTTTAAAGTTCTTGATTTAAAAAATAAAATAAAATTTTGTGCTACTAGACATTTTCACTTGATTATGTTTAATGTGGAGTACTGAGTATAGATGTTTTCATGTATCATTTGCACATCACACACTATGATCTTGTGAGTGAATCTGAATCGCATGTGTGAGATTTGGGATGACAGTCATCTGTTGATAAGGTGACCTTGAACATAAATTGACCTTATCTTAGTTGACCTAAGCTCTAGTATAGTCCCCTAGAAATTGAACTAAAATGTACATTTAGGGTTCTTTGGATGCTTGGTGAACGTTTGGAATTGTCATCGCGTGCCAAGTGTTCGATAAATTTCCTCACTGCTATTTCTTATTGCACTTTCCCATCCTTTTTTATGGACATTGCACTTTCCTGCATTTGACTGTACTTTGGTCGTTAGATTGTTGTTTTGGTGTCATTTATATTGAATTTGATGTTGGCACAGTGACGTGACGTCAAGTCACCATGGCACGCTGTCACGGTACTTTGTCACGCCATCACGGCATCGCGTCACGATGTCAAGGCACTGCATCACAACGTTAAGGTACTCTATCCAGGTGTCTTGGCACCATGTCATCTCCATCCTTGCATTGTACAGTTTCATCCATAATTCATTTTCTAGTGTTATTTTGCATTGATTTGCGTGCACATGGATCTGTTTATCTAGTTTTTGTTAACGTCATTTCTCACGTTTCACGTGCATTATTGCATTTCATTCGATAATATCGTCAGTTGTAAAATTTGACATGTGTGTTTGGTCTACTTCTCAGATATTGCCTAAGAGAGTGAGGACGACTGCATAGGCATCTAGTGCGTCCACTTCCTATAGTAGGTCTAGGTTCATCTCCGCTACTACCTAGGAGGTCTTTGGGTCACAGTTTTCTTTACGCACTGTGTTAGTCGAGCGCAAGGTCATCTTGTCTGATCTTTCTCCTGACCTTGCTGGTATTTTTATTTCGCAGGGATGTGAGTTTTTACCTATAGAGTTGTCTCTACCTCCTAATCTTCAGGTCCAGAAATTCTACGCTAATATTCATGATATTAGTGAATCAACTTTTAGGGTTTTTCTTCGGGGTAAGACCGTTAAGATCACTCTTAATGTCATTTTGAGTCTTATTTACATTCCTTGTGTTCACCATTTATTTTCTTATTTATCAGCTGATACCCTTTCGACGGACTTGCTTGTCCGCTCGACTGTGTTTAATAGTCCCTTGGGAGGGAGCCATACTGTGATCCGAACTGGATCCTTCTGATCGATCACCAGATTCTATTGAGCATTATGTGCACGAATTTGTGGTCGGTGTCCCATACCTCTTCCCTGCTTATGGATAAGGCCCAGTTCCTTTATGCTTTATTACATGGTGACTCTATCGACCTTCCTACTTTTATCTGCCATCAAATGTTAGGGTGACGGGTACCAGGGTTGGTCTTCCGTACGCTTGCTTAATTTACTGTCTGGTGACGGCTCTTGGGGTTACTTTTCTGGATGGGGGGTCCAAGGGGATTTTTTGGCCTATTGGCCATACTACCATTTCGTAGAGTCGGTCTCATGCTTCTTCTGAGCCAGCTGATCCAGTTGACCTGACTGTGCGAGCTAATCCTATTAACGATTTGCTTTCTTTTGATCCATCGAATATTCCACAATCAGGGTTTGATATTCCTGCTTCCGCTACTGACATCCCATTGACATCCATTTCTGCTCCACCGCCTGCTGAGTCTATTTATCCATCTGTGTCTATTCCTGTTGATCCTTCGATCGTACTTATGGGATACCTCCTATTGATCGAGCAGTAGGCTCATATGATGGTTTAGATTACACAGCTGGAAGCCACAGTTGATCAACACACGACAGAGTTTGTTACACTTCGAGGTGTTGTCGGCTATCTTTAGCGTGGTTTGCGATGGATTCGATGCCATTGGGATGATGGGGCAACTTCTGATGAGGATGATGATGCTACATAATTGTTAGGTTACCCCTTGTCATTTGTGACAAAAATAGGAGTAGTAGTAGTTCCATATTAGGATGATGATATTATTTTGACTACTTTTGATGTACTTAAAATTTTTGATTCGGAGGTAAATGATATTTTCGTTTAGCTAGATTAAGTTTTAATATTTGGTGATATTAATGTTTTTTTTTTGGTATGTTGGTTTACATTGATATTTCATCTTAATTTAGCTGGTATAACTTATGATTAACTGTGAACAAAAATGACTAGATTTAATATGATATAAAAGTCAATGAGTAAGTTGCAAATATTATAAGTTGAGTTGTATTAGGTTTAGGGTTCGATGATGGAAAGAAGGAAAAAATGGTGCCTCAATTTTGCTAGACTGTCGCCTTGATTTCTCTTGAGAAACAGAAACATCATAGCACGCCTATCGCCTTGCCCTCGCTCGAGCGAGACAATTTTATCCGAAAAATTTTAATTCACGTTTTTAAGGATTTTTATCATGCCTATTCAATCCTAAACCTACAGTATAAATACCAGCCCACCTCTGAGCGAATTTTTCTAAGGTTGAATATTGAGAGAACACATACTACTTCATCAAATTCATTTATAGATTTCAGCATTTATTGTTCAATTTGTTCTTGGAGGTAAAAACATCAAACACACTTAATCCAAATACAAAATTGCTTATTTTCTAAACATCTGTCAGAGTTCTAAAAATCAAGGAAAGGTGATTAGAGTTCCAGTTGTTGTTGGAGAACGCGAAGTTCATCATTGATCCATAGGAAATGACAAATTCAGAAAGTCGAGAGTTGGTGTAGGAGCACGTAATCTAGGAGGGATTTGAAAATTATAGTTGGAAGTTGGTGTGGGGCAAGCAATCCAGGAGGGCTGTGGGATTTGCAGTCTGGAGGTCAGAAAGTACTAATGGTAGTCGTGTCAGACTGTAAGTTTAAAGTCGTTTATAATAGATTTTTTACTAGCAAATTGCCTGAAGTTTTTACCCAGTTAGGGTTTCTCGTGATCATTTTGTGTGTTATTTACTATTTTTATATAATTGCGGATGTTCAACATGAGGAAATTGAAGTTATTGATTATTCATCTAGAGATAATTAAAAGTAACTTGTTGCTATTTAATTATTAGTTTTTAAACTTCGCATAATCATATATTCACCCTATCTCTAGGTGTAATTTTGGTCGAACCTCGTAATTTCAATTGGTATCAGAGTCACATTTCGATTGCTCACCCATAAATTAATCTAGATAAATTAGTCACTATCCGTGCCTCCGTTGTTTTTACGGAAGCGACTTTGCATACTGGAAGCTTCGTATGAGAGCATTTCTTAAATCCTTAGATGAGCGTATCTGGCTAGTTTTGTGAATGGTTGGGCTGCACCTAGTTCTACCATTAATAATGAAGAAATTCCCACTCCCATTGCTAATTGGACAAGAGCGAACTTAGATGAATGCAACTAGAATAGTAAAGGGCTGCATGCCCTATTTATGGTTGTGTCTGCATAGGAGTTTAGGAGAGTATCGATGTGTAAAACTGTGAAAGAAGTTTTAGATATTTTAGAGACCACACACGAGGGAACCAAAACTGTTAAGAACTTTAAACTGCAGATGTTAACCTCTAGGTTTGAAGAAATTAGAATAAAGGACGATGAATCATTCGATGAATTATATACAAAGCTTAATGACATAGTAAACTCTATCTTCAACCTAGGTGAGAAGATCTCCGAGTCCAAAATAGTTCGAAAAGTCCTTAGATCCTTACCTGAGAGGTTTAGACCTAAAATTATAGCTATTGAAGAAAGTAAGGATTTAGATACTGTTAAGATAGAGGAACTTGTAGAACTGCTTCAAACCTATGAACTCAACATATCTCAATCGGAGTAGATTAAATCCATAGCCTGAACACCATTAGAGAAGAAGTGAGTGAGTCTACTAACGCTGAGACCCTTAGGGACGACAAAATAACTTCGTTAAGAAATTCTAGAAAGCAATGAGGAATATGAAAAAACCTGAAGAAAAGAAAAATGATGTCCCAAGTAGATTTTCGAAAGATAAGCGTGATAAAAATAATTCTATGACCTCTAGTAAGGAAAACCAGTCAGTTAGTTGCCATGAGTGTCAGGGTTTTGGTCACTATAGGAATGAATGTCCTAACTTTAAGAAGAATTTGAATAAATGAAAGAGTAAGGCATTAGTAGTGACTCTGACTGATGACGAATCGGATTCGAGTGTTCAGAGTGATACCTCTGGCAGTGAGGATGAACTAAACTTTATGGCTTTCACGTTTATAGCTAAGATTGAATCTGATAAGAAAAATGAAAAGGTGAAAAATGATGAACATAGTAAGGACTTTCAGGAAGACTATGAGGATGAGACCGATATTCATAAGTCTCATCGACAGGTGTTTGAGAAGAATCTTAAAATCAAGAAATTCAATAAAGCCATGCTAAAAAAGGTTAATGACCTTGAAAGAAAGAAAGAGATATTCATGTTGACCTATGATTGAATATAGCTCCACTTGTTTTGATTANCTAAAAAAGGTTAATGACCTTGAAAGAAAGAAAGAGATATTCATGTTGACTTATGATTCAATATATCTCCACTTGTTTTGATTATAACAAACAATACACTTGTCTTTCTAACAAACTTTGTTTCTTGAGTTTTTTATGAATATATCTTCTTAAGCATTCAAAGAATCAAATCGTCATCCATTGAAGAACAAGCAATCAAATGAGTCTCCAAAAATAGAAGAACGATTCATGTGAAGATTAAAACTTAGAAATGCACTATGATGATAACTTACAACAAGGAGTATCAATCATATTCGAATGTTCAGAGTAATACTTCAAAATGGTAATACTACTGCTGGTATATCCAAAATCACGTTTGTCCCAACCACCAACAAAGTTAGGAATATTGCAAATCTTGAACCCAAGGGCAAAAATGTTTTATGATCGAGGCCTACTAGGCAACGTATGACCAATTGTCCTACAAATCAACGATAACCGTCGCGTAGTTTTGAATCTAGTTTTATTCCCACTTGTCATAATTGTGGTGCACTAGGACATATAAGACCTAGGTGTCATAAACTTGATAGTAGAAATAGAAGTCAGGATATCTCGAACAAGGTTAATATATTCACCAATTAGGTTATCCACTTAACTGAAATGATGACTCGGTTAACGAGAACTACTTCTGATTCTAAGAAGGTTTGGGTTAAGAAGAGCGACCTAAGAGGTCGTGAGATTGATCATAATCTTAAAGGTAAGAGCATCTATATACCTCTTTGATTAGGTACGTAGATGTACTAGCAGTAGTATTACCATTTTGAACGTATCCTGTACCATGCCTATTTCCAACAGGCTTGTTCATTCCTAACAGAATATCGAGTTTCTAAGTACCACTCCTAAAGGAATGAAGTTGAGTATTAGATTTTCTATGTCACTTGTTAAGGATTTAACTTTAGCTTCTAATTTCTCATGAACAAGTTTCAACTCACTCAAATGTTTGGTAGAGTCCAGAAGGTCGGCTATGAGTATCTCTCTTTCTCTTTCAAGGTCATTAACCTTTTATAGCAAGGCTTTATTGACTTTTTTTGATTTTAAGATCCTCCTCAAATAGTTGTCGATAAGACTTTTGAATATCGGTCTCATTCTCAGAGTCCTTACTATTTTCATCATTTTCCACATTTTCACTTTCCTTATCAGATTCAATCTTAGCTATAGACGTGAGAGCCATAAATTTTAGTTCATCCTCACTGCCAGAGGTATTACTCTGAACATTCGAATATGATTCGTCATCAGTCATAGTCACTGCTAATGCCTTATCATTATCTTTATTCAAATTTTTCTTTAAGTTAGGACATTCATTCCTATAATGACCAAAATCCTGACACACATGACATCTAACGGACTGGGTTTTCTTACTATAAGTCCTAGGATTACTCTTATCATGATTATCTTTCAAAAATCTTCTTGGGACACCATTTTTCCTTTCTTGAAGTTTTCTCCCATTCCTCATCGCTTTTTGAAATTTCTCAACAAAATAAGCTATTTTGTAGTCCCTAAGGGTCTCAGCGTCAGTAGACTCACTCTCTTCTTCCTTAATGGTGTTCATGGCTATGGATTTAACTTTCTTCGATTGAGATATGGTGAGTTCATATGTTTGAAGCAATCCTACAAGTTCTTCTATCTTAATAGTATCTAAGTCCTTACTTTCTTCAATAGCTTTAATCTTAGGTCTAAACCTCTCAGGTAAGGATCTAATGACTTTTCGAACTATTTTGGACTCGGGGATCTTCTCATCTAGGTTGAAGCTAAAGTTTACTATGTCATTAAGCTTCGCATAGAATTCATGGAACGATTCATCATCCTTCATTCTAATTTCTTCAAACCTAGAGGTTAACATCTGTAGTTTAGAGTTTTTAACAATTTTGGTTCCCTCGTGTGTGATCTCTAAAAATTCTCAAACTTCTTTCGCAGTTTCACACATCGAAACTCTCCTAAACTCCTCTGGAGACACGACCGTAAACAGGGCATGTGGCCTTTTACTATTCCAGTTGTATTCATCCAAGTTCTCTCTTGTCCAATTAGCAATGAGAGTGAGGATAACATCATTATTAATAGTAGAACTAGGTGCAGCCCAACCATTCACAACACTAAGCTAGGACGCTCATCTAAGGATTTAAGGAATGCTCTCATTCGAACCTTCCAGTATGCATAGTTGCTTTCGTAAAAAATGGAGCCACAGATAGTGACTGACTCATCTAGATTAATTTATGGGTCAGGAATCAAAATGTGGCTTTGATACCAATTAAAATTATGAATTTGACCCAAATTACACCTAGAGAGGGGGTGAATAGGTGATTATGCGGAATTAAAAAACTAATAATTAAATAGCAACAAGTCACTTTTAATTATCTCTAGATGGTTAATCAATCAATCCAATTTTCCTATGTTGAACTGCCGCAGTTATATGAAAACGATAAATAACACACAAAATGATCACGAAGAAACCCTAATTGGGTAAAAAATTCGGACACTTTGTTAGTCAAAAATCCATTAAATGAATTTAATCTTACAATCCTTCAGACACGACTACCACTAGTACTTTCTAACCTCCTGACTGCAAATCCTACAGTCCTCCTGGATTGTGTGCCCTCTTGGATTACGTGTTCCTACACCAACTCGTGTCTTTCTGAATTCGTTTATCTCCTATGGATCAACGAAGAACTTCGCGTTCTCCAACAATAACTGAAACTCCAGTCACATTCTCTTGATTTTAGAACTCTGACAGATGTTTAGGAAGTAAGTAGTTTGGTATTTGGATTAAGTAGGTTTGATGTTTTCACCGCCAAGAATAAATCGAATAATGAAGGTTGAAAGTTATGGATGAATTTGATGAAGTAGTATGTGTTCTCTCAATGTTCAATCTTAGAAAAAATTGTTCAGAGGTGCACATGCATTTATACTACATGTTTAAGATTGAATGGGTCGGATAAAAAGCCTTAAAAATGTGAATTAAAATTTTTCGGATGTAACGTCGCTCGAGCAAAAGCTTAGCTACAGGTTGTCGCTCGAGCGAGGGCAATGTGACATGCGAACGATGATGTTTCTATTTCTGCTGCTCGAGCAAAGTTAGGGCGACTGTCTAGCGAAATTGCGGCGTCCATTTTTCCTTCTTTCTATCCTCGAAGCCTAGACCTAATACAACTCAACTTATAATATTTGCAACTTACTTTTTGACTTTTACATCATATTAAATCTAGTCCTTTTTGTTCACATACTTGCCTATTACATTAAAACCTAACAAATTCTAATCATTCAAATTTGGGTTATGAATAGATTTTGGTCGTGCTTAGGATAGATTTAATTTGTCTTGAAAAGAAAACTATATATTATAACTTTATCGATTGTCAAGAACGTGTGAATAGAACTAGATTACAAATCAAGAATTGAAATAAATAGCAAAGGCGTATTCAAGATCCAATACAATCATCTATAAATTGATAAAACCACATTTACCTCTTTCTTAGATTAATTTAACATTTAAAAAAATCAAACTCTCTTTTGTTTACATAATTCGAATTCCATAAAAAGCTAGTAAATTTGAATCGAATTTATTCCCTGTGGAACAATACTCTCACTCATCAATTCTATTATTTGTCAATGATCTCGTATACTTGCGGATTTCGCACGAACACGGTCATAAAGGACTTTCCTGAGGACTAATGATCTATAAAGGTCTACCAGTTAGACATTTGTTGAGTGATCAGTTTATTGAGCATGGTGGGCGATGAAATGAGATATGTGTTTTCGAGGTGTGAGCAACAAGGAATGTGATAGGATAAGTGTGATGTGATCTTTTCGTGAAATCATTTATGCATTTGTTGCATATGTATTTTGACTGTTTGATTGATTGATTGACTTAGTGTTAATCTGTTGTTCTGTGTGAACATATTTTGGAAAAGATCTGTGGATTATCTTATATTATATCTTCATTGTATGATTATTTGCTCTTGATTGTTTACCATTATTATCTGTTTGTACTTGGGTGTTATTTGACGTTAGACTTGGTGAGTACATGGGGCAGGTAGGGTATGTGTTTCGGGTCCAAAACACGAGGTATGGTCTATGATTCCAATTTTATTGATTACCTTAATTATACAAGCATTAACTTTGAGTTTTGACTGCTTGCAGTTAATTGGATATCAATGTGGAGATTTGTTAAGTTTTGATACCAAATGAATCACGGGCTATGATGTAAACGTTGGATTAAATTGTTACAAACAACCAAGTCCAAAGGCTAAACCCAAAAACAAGGTAGGCCGTTGGAAGTAGCTTAAAAAATTAATGTTGCTCACGTCTCATATATATTATGTTTTGGATGACTTTGAATCTTCGCTCATTTAAGTCTTTTATTGGTCTAACTAAAACTTAACTTAGTCTATATGTATGGTGTCTTTACCCTAGCTATAACGTGTGTGATTTATGTTTGAATTGAGAGAAAACGTGGCTATCTTCTTGCTGGAAAAAGGCTGCCTTAGTGGAGAGAAAAATCGGTGGCTTTCTTTGTTTATTTGGCCTCCTCTTTGTATCTTCTTCCATTGTTTTTCTCGTGCTTTTGTGGCTTACAAATCATCACTGTTATCTTGTCTTTTGTGTGTGAGATTGAGGAGCAACCGAGGTGAATATATTGGTTGTGGATTGGAGCCGTTTGAATTGATTGTTTGGTAGAAAAAGATAACGTGAAATTGAGCCCAAAAATCACCGTTTTGATAACTCTTGGAGCAAGCTTTTGGAATAATTTATCTAAGAGATCGATGGCAAAAACGTTTTAAATTTCAATAACTATATAGGATACAAAAAAACTTTAATTTCCAACTTAAAATCTTGCACAAACTCCAACAACTATTTGTAAAATTAATTTTAGGGTACGTTTGATTGTCAATATTTTTCATGAAAAATGTATTTTTTTTTCCACCTAATTTCTTACGTTTATGCTGTTTGATTAATAATATTTTTTCAAGAAAAATATTTTTCTACTTCTGGTCATGTGACCATATTTTTCTTGCAATTAAGGAGGTTTCAAGAAAAATATTTTCTTTCTTGCAATTAAGGAGGTTTCAAGAAAAATATTTTCTTTAGAAATAAGTGATTTTTATTTTTTAGATAATTCACTTTCTCTCTCTCTCTCTCTCATCTATCCACTCTCTTTCATTTACCTACCAATAAAAAATGAATAAGTATAATACTTTTAAGTTGAAAACTAAATCAATCAAACACATTTAATTAATAATTTACATATAAATAAGTTTTAGGCAATTGAATTGTCTATAATTTATTATATTCCCATGCAAATTCCATGTTTGTATTCAAACGAACCCTGAATGTGAAACATTTTACGTCTTTCTTGTCTTGTAGTGAAGTGCAATAAATGAATCTATTTGTTCATATCCTATTTGTCCCATACTGAAGTGTAATAAGTGAATCTATTTGTTCGTATCCTATTTGTGACTTGCCGTGAGTATTGTTGGAGAAGAAGTGCAATAACTAGCATTCCTTTCCTGTAGATTTAGCTGCTACGTGATTAATTTGATGAAATTTTCTAGTTCAAATTTTATAAATCTAAATAAAGCAATAGAACTGACAAATTCCACGTATATCCAACTTACTGCGAAGTGTGTCAACCATGATAAATAGATAGTATAAATAGTGTGAACGTTCAGGAATTTAGCACAAATGTTCCCTAAAATGGGGGTTCTTGTGCGATTCGTCACATGTTTTTTAACGAATTCCATCCATTTGACTTTTAATTATATTTATTTAATTAATAAAAACGAAGACACGATAGTCTTGATAAAAATTGACTATTTAACAGTCAAATGGTAGGGGTGACAATATTATCCGTTTCCACCCATCTTGTCTTGCCTCAACTCGAATCCTAAATGGTGGAGATATGGAACATTGTCCACTCCCGAATTCCCCAAACATAACCCAGTATTTTTTATTATATTATATATTTTATTTTATTTATAAGTTTTTTCAATTTAAATAATAAAAATATTATTAAATATAAATAAATTACAAAAACGAGACTGTACATAGATATTTTTTAATCCTATCCCGCCCATCAAAATTCTTGACACTTCATCCCTTTGCCCCTGATGAATAGATGAAATCCGTTAAAAATGATCATTTGCGCGCCCAAACTATATGTCGAGGATGTATGCGACGAGAAAAAAAAAATATGTGAGGATTCAAAATCGCACAAGATTTAGAACCATTTGCACTAAATATTAGATATTTTTCATCATTTTGCATGTTCTTTTTTGCGAAAGTTTTGCCGCCCCGACTAGTGATTGCAAAAACATCGAAAGGAATGGGATTGAGGTCTACGTAACTTCAGTTAGCTTTAATGGGAACCCTACTTATGTTTTGAAATATAAACAAAGTTCAAAAGGTACAAACAAGTTAAAGTCTAACTTAGACGAGACACTAGAGTATTAGTTAAGAAAATCCATTCATAAAATCTCTAGTGTATGTATTCTGCATGGTAGAGGCTGGATTTAATTCCTTAATAAGTTCTATTGAGAGAAAAAAATAACTCGCATAATTATTTTATAAAGAACTTACCTGTGTGAGTGAGAAAGTCAGGCCGCTTTCTATGAGATTTAGACCGTCTCTAAAGCACTCATGAAATTCGGGATATACGCAAGGCCATTAATGCGTTGGTATAAAAGAGACACTTTTTATTGGAATAGTATGTGTTTTTGACTCCGGCTAGTCAT
>CAIGRN010169450.1:0-16562 GCA_903798345.1 Fraxinus anomala | reverse complement strand
CAATTTTGCACTTCTAGCTTTATGTGAGTGATTGTTAATTTCTTGATGATAAATCTCATAATTCTTGTTTACTTATTGTTGGAATGTCAATTTTAGGCAACTATAGAGTGAGACATCTCCTTTACGTGGAGTCAAAAGGATTTAAGCTTGTGGTCTTATTTCTTTGAAAAATAGTGAAGTCTTCGTCACCTTTTGCTAGCCGATTTGCTTAAAATATGAATAATTGGAAGCATGTCGAGGTTGATAGCCATTTATAGCAACATCCATTAGAGTCGTTATCTAACAATTTCACAATAATGCAAACTCCAAGCACAACTGAATTTGTCCAATATTGATTAAATAAAACCTATCATGGTCCCTGATTTTGACTGTTCAAATGGAAACATTTCAGGGTTTACATTTTAATTCTTCAATTTCCATCTTTTGAACAGAATTTCTTTAGGCCTTTTGTTATTTGTTGGGCCTCCTCTGGATTTCAAATTCTATATAGGCTTTTCTTCGAAATTGGGCTTGTAGTTTGCTGTTGTTAGAATATCTCTTCACTATGAACATTGGGTTGGCAGATACTTTTGGGGAATAATTGATAACTCCTTAGGATTAACATTAGAATAATGCTATGTAGCAAAATAGGTAACATCTTCAGTAGAACATGTTTGACAATCCTGAAAGATTTGTCTGGCTTTTTACATATCTTTTATGCTTAAGTAGAATATGTTTATGTGCCCTTCTTGAAATGTTCTTTTATGCCTAGGTATAAGTTATGTACGATAAATGGTTACTTATCTTACCCGCAATGGAAGTCCACACGGATAGAATCACAGAAGAAGTAACTTACAGGGGTGTTAATTAATTGTTCTTACGAACATATAAGTCGTACCCATTACGACTTCATTTAGTGTAATTTTTTTTTCCTAAATATATTCATGGTTTAACTTTAATATCAAAAAATTAAATTAAAAAAAGTTTCGTTGTCAATAACAAGAAATTTAAGCTGTTTGCCAAAAATATGTAAATTTAAAATCAATAATTGCTTAAACGATGAAAATTTCTTTATTATTTGCACTAGAAAAAAAAAATTCTTCCATTCACATATGTTACCAACGTCTAAATTTGTGAGACTTTTTCAATTAATTCAATTCAAATTAATATTCGCAAGAATTAACGATTTATTAATTAAATTAAATTTCAATATTTGCTTAAATTTACGAGATTTTGATTTTGATTAATTACTTCGATTTTGAACCACTCGACTGAGATTTGAAAATCCAAATCAATGATCTAATAAGGCTTTATTCTAACCGTTTGATTTAAACTTCAATCTCAAACAAATGATAATTCAATTCTCGAATATTTTTATGAGTTTTGAAATTTTCTTACAGAATTTTCGTTGTATCAAATAAGAATAATGTTATTTATCATTATGATGATGTAACATTAATGACGTGACATTACTCAATATAAACCTAGCTGCAGTGCAAATAACATTAAAAGCATAATGAGACAAAATGTAGATTGGCAATAAATAAAATTATTTGTTCATATTTTAATTTTTTGTTTGCTTAAAAGCAAGTGGACAGATTTTTGGTTAGCTTTAGGAATTGAGTGGGGTGGGCCACCTGAAAGTGACGGCGTGGCTGGTGCCGTGGCCGGTGGGGCGTAGTCAACCGCACTTAGAACCAGTTTCAATTCATGGACCCCACTGAGTATAATTATTGGTCCATATTTTTATGGGAGAATTGCTGCTAAAGTATCAAAATTTTCATTTCGTAGCAAATTTGATCCAAATATATCATTCGATCCATCATAGGTATAAAACCTTTAAAAAAATGGTGAAGTCCAAAATGATGATTTCATTTTGTTTTAACCACGTCTGTTGACCACAAAAATGAAAATTTTTATAATTTTCCCCAAATAAGACAATGATATTTTGGATAAAACACATTTCCCTTATTAAGTCAATTTTTTTTTTTTTTTTAAAAAAAAAAGGAAAAGCAATACCACGACCCCCTCACCCCGAAACCAAAACCACTCCACCCAGTGCCATCGCCGACACCACCGCTTCATCATCGACACCAAGTAATGGGTGGTTCTCTTGTTGTTGCCATCACTATTTTCTTTTGATATTTCCTATGTAGCACGGACATTTCAATTAGGGTAGCGTGTCCGAGTCTGACAAGTGTCAGATACGAATCGATACCGACACTTTTTGAACACTCTACAGTAATTATTTTTTTTTATATTATAAATATTATATATTGTTAATTCAAAGTTATTGACAAGTAATAAATATGTACTCATGTTNAGTAATAAATATGTACTCATGTTTAAAAGATTTCAACAAGAAAAATTAATAAAAAAATATAAAACTAAATTTATACTATATAAATGAAGAATTTTTAAGAATTTAATTAACGTGTCGATGACGTGTTGTGTCTGTAATTTTTTTAAAAATCGTGTGTCGGCGTATTCGACACGTATCGTGTCGGACACACGTGTCCGTATCGATGCATCGTAGGATAATTCCCTCTTCCAAACTATCGACAAACTTTGACACGGAGAGAGTGGAGTAGTAATCAGTTGTGACCACTCTCCCAAACCTCCTTGTAGATATTTTCTTATTGAATTAAGAAGCAGAATACAAAGAGTATGGGGAAACTTCTTGTGGGCCCATAAACGGGACCTAGCAGCAAATAAACAAGAAGATGAATGGAGGAATTGAATTGCTCCGGGTTTGGGGAATGAAGAAGAGTGATGTGTTAGTAACAGTGGCGACGTACTACCTGGCAACACTCATCACCGTCACAACAGTGGGTGATGAAGTCTTGAGCAGTATATACCAAGTTCAACTCCTTTGCTTATGCCAGCATTAATTGAGTCTCCCTATTCTTTTTACCGTTGTGTTCTTGACTCATTGCCACCTTTCCCAGCCTATTTTAATCAAACTTTAAGTTCTATTATTTTCCAATTGTTAAAGTTTTTGTCAAGAACCCGATCACCTTTGATGATGAACTTGTACCCTTACTATGTGATATACATCTTGAGAGAGCTATCCTCAAAAGCTTGTTATTGAAGTTAAAGAGTTCAAGTCTATATAAATCGCACACATAAAGTTCATACTTTCAATGTTGATTCAAGTCTCATACCTTGCAATGGAAACCATAATAATCCACCACACTTCGTGATCCCGGCTCCCATGTTGGACGGCTTTGCACTGTCTATGATTAGTCCCGGACGAACACTGTTCTACCGACGTCATCATCTGTGTCACTCGATTGCGACCAAGAGACATAATGCATGCTCTGATACTATTGATACAGATATTGAGAGAGTCTTACATCAAAAGCTAGCTATTCAAATTGAAGAGTCCAAACATATATAAACTACACACTGAAAATCCATATTTTCGATGTGGGATTCAAATCTCATACCTTACAATGGAAACCATAACACTATATGTTTATGCAGAATAATGGGGTTGTACCTTTGGATAATTCTTTATTCAAACCCTTAACACCCACTGAAGAAATGGTTGATTCCAACACTTTGCGCTGCATTACACAAATTTTCTTTATGCCCTGATTGACTCTGTATTTTTCCATGAAGAATCTTAATGTAACTGTGTAAGGGAAGATACACAAGTGTGATGCCGGAGGATGGTGCGGACGGTGGCGACAGACAATTGGGTGGGATGGTTTTTGTTTAGGGTAAGGGGATTAGGGAAAAAGGAGCTGGGAGGTTGTGGTATTTTTTTTTTCTAATTTTTTATTTTGTAGGGGAAATGTGTTATGCCCAAATGTCATTTCTTTATTTGGGAAAAATTATAAAAAAAATTCATTTCTAGGGTCAATTGACAGGTTCTAGGGTCAAACAAATAGAAACCGTTATTTTGGACTTTAATTGTAAATTTTTTAAAGGTTTAATACTTAGTGTAGCACAAATGAAATGTTTAAATCAAGTCTGGTATTAAATGAAACGTTTGGTACATTGACGGTAGTTCTCCCTATTTTTATTTAAGAATAGAATATCTTTCTAATTTTGTTTCTTGGCTTTTTTTCTTTGGATAAAATTGAAGTATTACAAAAATGTACAATTTTAAATTTATTTATGAAGAACTGTAATTACGTTTATATTTTAAGAAAAGTATTAAGGATACAATGTAGATTTATAAACATTCTCAAAATCTTTAATTATTAATTTGTTAACGTCGAAAACTAAAATTATTGCATTTTTAGCTTTATACATTAGCCCCATTTTTTAAAAAAATTCATTCTTAATTACACAATTTTCAATAAAATAATAGTACACGTAAATCAAATTTTTTTTTCTTAATTTTTAATTATATATTCTCCAAAAATTACTATTTAAAAATGCATTTTTTCACTTCAAATGAGGCTCAAACAAGAAAATCTCAAAGAATTTAGATAAGCAAATCAATTTATGAGTTGTTATGACATTATATGAAAAGGACATTGGGCACTCAGAAAATTTGTAGTGCATGAAATCATACTAGACCTCACATTTTCTTGCAAAAAATCAATAATCATGCTACATGTACACTCTCTTATACACTTTTTTTATACTATTCCACATGACAAGATCTACATTTTTTATTATCAACTCATCTATCACATCTCCATACGGGGAAGGATGTCATAACTATTGTTAACAAGGATGCACATGTACCTTAATTCAAAAACTAATTGCTCCAAGGCCATGTTTGATCTTTACTACTTTCCATAGAATTTGAAAATCTAATTTTCAATTTTTTTCTTATTTGATAGCTAATTTTTTCTTGGCAAAAAATTTTCCCCCCAACCCTCCACTTGACTCCTTTTTCCACCACTTTGGTGGGAAAATAGTTTTTCAGCTTTTTATTTTTGAGCAATGAAAACAATTTATATCCCTAATTGTAAAACAAAAAAAAAAATCTCTTTAATGGATAATTTTCATGAAAAATAAAATTAAACGAATATCAAAAGATCCAAAATTTCAACGTTTTCTAGGTAGAAAATTATATTAATCAAACATAATTAATTGATAAATTTCGGGAAAACAACTCTAAGAGAATTCATTAAAATTATACTAATCAAACATAGTTAATTGATAATTTTCAGAAATTAATTAATTGACACTGTGTGAGCCATGTTCAAGAAAATGAATTGCAAAGAAATACTGCCCAATCAAACACTCCTTTTGGTGAAAGATGAAAAATGGAAATGATGTCAAATCAAACAGGCCGGATTTCATACAGAATCACAAGAATAATCAGGCCGATTTCAACTTTATTGAGAATAAAACTTAATTAATTGTTATATCATCACAGCAGTGATGGAACAACGCCGTAACTAAACATTCTATCAATTTCAGATTCGATTTCTGTTCGTTTGGCGAATCGACCTTTTATTCTTGGCCTTGTTTCGGCATAGGCCTTCCGAGAAGCATATCTTATCGTCTTCTCGAATTTCCTATTCTTTCTCTTCTCTTTGTACCTTAAAACTCTCGCTTCCCTGTCCATTCCCGACAGCTGATTTCCACTCGGATTGACGCTGCTACTCATGTTTCGAGCAAAAGGGTACGATGTATCAGACACACAACTCCCATCAGGCACAACCCCTACGTCCAGCGAGGATGACGATACCTGAAATAGTATCAATAATCAAGTTTAATTTAGATAGACGAGTTTTTAAAGGAGGTGATTCAACATAATATTAATCCATTTTATACGTCTACGAGTTTTGACAAAAAAATAATTTGACCCAACATGTGACAAGAAATATTTAGATTTTTAGAAGTGGTGATGTAAGATGCAGAATCAGAATTCAAGTGTAGTCGTCAAAATTTATTCGTGTCAAATCTTTAATAGGTATAAGACGTGTACTCCTATATAATATAGAAACGTAGTCTCTTTGACGCGCTAAACTTTTATATAAGAGTTTTAAGGGCGTTGCTATACATACATACGTATATATATACAAAGAGAGAGAATTTATGAACGGTATTTACACTGAGACTGAGAGAAGGGGTGGTGAAGCTACTGTTGTATGAATTGATGTTGGATCTTGTGAAACCAATCTCGGCTCGGTTTTCTGATGAAAAATCAGTCAATTGAGTTGGAACAGGAGGAATTTTGATTGTTGGTGCGGGGACAACACTGTCAGCTTGTGAGCAAATCGGATAATCGAAATCCAGGAATTGATCCGTGTCGGTAAACAAGAATTCCACCGGTTTCATATCCTCCTCCGTGACGGGGGCGCCGAGTTTTATTGCATCCGGATTTGCACAAATATTCCAGGATTCATTGGAGCTGATGAATACGTTGCTAGTGGACTCATTCATGGGCAAAAATTCGGTGGTTGCAGTCGACTTCACTACTGTCTCGGCGGTGTCGAAGAACGGAATCACCGGGACCCGTTCGTGGCGGAGGGAGAGGGGGTTGGCGGAGTGAATATCACGGTCGCAGGTGACACAAAGCGCGGCAGCGTCCGCCTTGCAAGTGACGATGGCCGGCGCCTGCTCACACACCTCACACATCCATACACGTTCGTGGCTGATATTTTTGTGGACCTTGGCATCACAAGCCATGCACATATAGGCAGAGTCCACCCTGCAAAAGAGCAGCGCCGCTGTGGACTTGCAGTAGTCACATGACTTCGCCGCCGCATTCCACCCTGCCGGAAAATTCTTTGCTCTAGCAGCTCCACCACCATCTTTTGCCATTTCCATTTCCATTTCAACTCTCTGTCTCTGTCTCTGTCTCTCTCTCTCTCTAGACAATAGTATGACTAGTGTGGTGTACTAGTGGACTGATTTGTGAGCCAATAAACAGGTTGTCCATCTTTATGTATTGGGGAAATTTCTCTCAAGGTCACTTTACTTACTAGTCTATTTTAGGTTGGTATCTCGACTTCAGTTTGTTTAAATTTGATTACTCGATTTATAATTTTATTTCAATATAGTCACTTAATTAATACCTTTATTTCACCGACCATTCCATGTGTAACCTTAGAAGGATGAGCTAGCTCACCAAACTTTCAGCTTTTGGAATAATTCAATCTTGTGGGAAGAAAATATTCTATTACATAAAAAAATGAAAAACTTGTCAGAAAATCAACGCTTATCAAATGCTTTCGTAGAGAAGCAGAGAGGAATTCATTTCTTTACACCGAATGCTGCTTAGTTATCTTTGTACAAAATACAAAACAGTTGGTCGTTAACTCCTTCCATTTCTAGTGTTGTATTTAGGACCAATCGACTCCTCATATGCATACGTACCTGTGTAGTATGGTGTGACCAACGAAATTTGTGACTTGACTAATGAATTTATGATCTAACTAACAAAATTGGTCCAATATTTATATACATTCCATTTGTCACTATAAAAGACTCTTTTATAAAGAAAATTGTGACATTTTTATCTTTATCACTTAAAAATTCGTGTTCTCAAGAATATAAGTAGGGTCACAAATTGTGTTGATCATGTTACTAATTTTGTCATGGTTACCTTATAGAATGGTCAAATTGAAATAAATTAAAGTTTAATGACCAAAATGAAACAGACTGTAGAGTCGAGTGATCCAATTATATATTTTTTATTTTTTTGTGCCTATGACCCATCTAAATATGGGAGAGAGTGAAAGAGAAATCTAAGAGGTGACAAGGACAGATAGGTAGGTTTTAACCACGTAAAAGATTTGATGATATTTTTGTGTAAAGGAAGAGTCATTGTCTGTGCCGACGTGTAGGGCCTACAATTGAAGTTCATGAATTGTTCAAAGAAACTTTGGTAATAATTTCTAGTTGTAAAGACTGAAATCTGAAATGGGATCACAGGAATTGGGATTTCTACTCGCTTTCTCTTGCAAAAAAAAGGTTAACTTTTACCCACTTTTAAGTGGAAAAACCAACTTATTTTGTGAATCTTGTGAACTATTGTTATACTTCATACAAATGTGGCATTCTTGGTCTGCAACTTATCTTTCTAGTAGTATATTTTCTAGTAGTTTAGTTATTGGATTGCCCTGATATAGTAAAATTCTTCAAATTTGTCGTGTAACTTTTATAGAAACATGTTTCACTTGAAACTTTTGCCTATTGGCTCGAGTTCAAAAGCTAAACTTAGTTTCATAATGTTTTTTTTTTTTGATACCCACGTGTCCCAATTTTATCAGACAAAATCCTGGACCTCCAAGACCCTTACCCCTAGAACCTTGAAGAAGTTAAATCGCGGGATATGCCTCAACTAGTTCTCAGGTTCCCCTCACCAACTGTACACTTCTGTGCACAAGGGATCATCCTCCAAAGTGATAGCTCCATACCAAATAAATTTGGCCGCAAGTTCCCACCAGGATTCGAACTCCCACCCTGCCGCTGAAAGCGACTTATGTGCTGATTGTTCCGTCAGTTGATCTGTGCCTCGAGGGGCTAGTTTCATAATGTTGAATATACAAAGATCGCGTATAATTTAATATAAATATTTACTATTTTTGTCACTATGAACTCATTTTGCATCTATATTGTAAAATGCATGAGGACTGATTTGTTTTTTAATCAAGTTGTCGTCCCAATCATAAAATGGAAAATTTTCTCCGACTATAGTAGTCCCCATTAAACAATTGCGTGTTGTGTTTCTCCAAAGTAAATTTCAAATTTAAAGAATAGAAGAAAATCATATGAAGTTGACCTTCAAACATCAAACTTTATATTATAGCATAGTGAAATAAGAGAGAAGAATTTAAAGCATAATTGTGAATTTTATACGTTTTCGTAAAAAAAATAAGAATAAAAGAAATTCCTATTGCAGAAGTCACCAACCTTTGACAGACGTTGCACTTTAGTCAGCAAACTTCAGTGAGAAGCCCTTACCCCAGCCATTCATTTTAGTAGCACTTTAATTCTCGGTGCGTGATTTTACTTAGAGGTGAACACGATTTGTTTTAGACGATTTTTAATATATTTTAAAAATAAAACGTTTGAAACGGTTAAGAAAAATTTCAAACATTTTCGAAATCAAGAAACTTTTTTTTTCAGTTCAATTCAGTTTCAAACTACGGTTTGCCTGATGATATAATATAGATATTGGTCTAAAATCTCATAATATGTTCTTTTTGATTATGCAGATTTATATGCATATAAATATATGGATATATAGGCATAAAAATATAGATACATACATTTGTCAAGACAATTATCACACATCTTTGTTTTCTATTCCATTTCTGGTAGTTTAAGCACCATCGATAGTTTCCGGCAACGATAGTGACAACATTTTTCGTCAATAATCACTAATGAAGGTGTTTTGATAATTAAAAATGGATTGCTATTGATAATTCCGTCTAAATCACCAATAAAATATTGAATTCAATTACTATCATCAAACAATCGAGCCACCAACAATTACCACTAGAATTTTCGTTGGTTTAATTCCTTTGTTAACTATTTTATTTAGCCCACGTTTGAACCACATTATTTTTTCATTCTCATTCTTTTGCTCATTTTTAACGACACATTTTTCAATAAAATAATATTTTTCATCACATCAATAATTTTTCCTTTTTTTTCAACCATATATTCTCCATCAATTTATTATTTCAAAATGCATTTTTTCAAAATAATGTGGTTCAAACACACTTAGTGTTCACGAAAAGATCTCATTGATGATTCTCAACAATATCTTTGACGGCAATGTAATCGATAAACGTTGACGAAGACAATCACCAACGACATATCTAGAGGTGATTCTATATGAATCACTACCATTGTTCACTGATTTTTTAAGTAATACTCAAATGGGAGATGAGGACGTAAAGGTTGGGGACTTTCGTTGCTATTTTTTCCAAAAAATTATGGTGAAATGTATCTACGTCATGCAATGCGTAAGCCAACTGAATTATGAATGGACAATAACACCCCTACGCGTACTACCTACTAGATATTTTTATTAGCACAGATGCAAAATGTGATGAAAGGGAGAATGGACACAGATTTCTTTTGTTGTTTTGTGGAGAATGGAGGGATAATTTTGGTAAGTCATGGAAGATGTGTAGGTCCCACTTTTTATCGTGATATGCAGCACCTAGACACGATCATAAGAGAATCCCATGATTCTGACTCCTTAAATTTTAGAACGACTCCATTCGTCTAGATTTTAAATGATCCTTGTCCTATATCATATTGTCCAACATTAAAAAAGATAAATTCAAACTTCATTGAATAATGTATATGTGACCCCCATGGGAGAATTATGCTAAGATGGTCATCATATGTGTAGCTATGTACACTAATGAATCACCACCGCCACAATCGAACTCAAATGCATCACAACTCTATTAAACAATAAATCAAAGAGTTCATTGTCATCTAAACAGATAGTGATGACTAGCATTACTCTATGTTCATATTTTGGAAGAATCATCTACGTGATAGTATTAGCAGCATAGAATTTCTTATTTTCAGCCCTTTAAAATGAAAACTACAAGTACATGTTGTAAGAACTAGAGAGATGGAGCTCTGGGCAGCAAAATGGAAAACACAGAAGCAGAATGTCGACGGGCAATAGAGATGAAAAATGAATCCCTCAAAACTGTATATCTGTTCATTAATGAATTGTGAAATATATGCAACAAAAATATAACTGCCTAACAACTTGCTCTAATAATCTTATGACGTGTAAATGCAAATATAAATGAAATACAAGTGAAATGTAATAAAAATACAACTGGAAGGTGTCTTCTAACACATTGTAATAAAAATACAACTTGCTCAAGTATTTTCTAAACGGCATGTCGTTTGGCCAGTGTCTTCTAACACATGTTGAATATAAATTAACAGACAGGATTAGACACTAAAACAAGATTTTAAGTTCTTTTTCATTTTAAGAATGTCTAGTACTATCCAATCATTCGTACCGAATATGCCATAAGTAGAAAAGGATGCCACATATTATAAGATAACAGAGATCAAGAAGATCCCCATTTGTCTGGAACAACACAATAGTTCCTTTCATGATCTGGAAAAAAACTAAGAAATTTAAGACAAGAAAAGAAGAAAATACCATTCTCTGAGAACAAAGAAAAACAACCGGATTTAAGAAATATGTGTTATATTGGAATGCACTAAGCTTAGCAATATATTTGTTCTCTTTCGTAAAAATCTAAAAATCAATTTTTGTATCACTCTCTAACACAATCCATACCGCCTGTGGTCAGATTTTACTCAGACCATCCTGGACCAAAACACAGCAATTGACGACTTTCTACAAAAAATATTTAGCCACCTCCAGATTTAAGTGTATTGCTCAACCTGTTTAAATGAAAATATACAAAGTAAGAGCATAGAACAATATTACGGAGACTTGGTTGCAAGATAATACAATGCTAATGACTATATGATATATAGAAACATTATTGGAGATGCATTCTTCAATTCAGAAAGCCAGAAAAATCTGGCCAAATAAAAGTGAGAAAGGTAGACTCATGATTAATTAGGAGGCGTATTATATTGAGATAAAAAACAGTATGTTTCGTTCAGCCAAAACTATCATCATGACATATCCATGAAATAAATCAGTCTAGCTTACCAGTCCAAGCCCTCAAAGAGACCTTCTCCTTTTATGGCAGAAGTTTTGAAAATAGCCCATTGCCGGTTCCTAATCTTGTGCAGCTCTAAGGCCTCAGTTACTGCAGCATCATCAAGTGCACCGGGAAGATCCTGCAAACCAAAGCAACATGGAAATTGTGCATCCACATGTTTTTTCTGCATATAAATGTCTTTGAAAAGTGGCCCCGGGCTGCTCAACACTTTTGGACCCATTAAACACAAGCTAATTCATTCTTCCACAGCATAAGCAACAGGATAATGGCACACACCTGTTTGTTTGCAAATATGAGGACTGCAGCGCCTTTTAATTCTTCCTCCTGATAAGACAGCATAAATAATGCAAGTTAATAGTCAAGTATATTGTATATATATCAAAAGCTAGAAAACATATTACTACATTAGAATTTAGCTAAGCAAGAAATTGGCCTGAAACCAGTCATATAAAAATCATTTTCCTCTCCAAGCAACATGCGAAGATATTTTCTATTCTTGACTTGAGAGAGTAGAGAACTTTCTGAAAAAATAAAAAAGTCCAGACCAAGTTGCTGAGTTTGGTTTTCTTTAGGGCTTACTAATACACAGAGAACCCGCTTAGTGCCATTAGGCTTCATATGGCTGGGTAACTGAATATGATAAACCAATGTTCTCTCACTTGTAAATATTCTTTGAATGACGACCTTTGGAAAAGCACAACCTCAGTGTCCAAAATGCCAAGGCTGTGAAAAAAGGAAGTGATCCAGCCAATCTGGCTGCATCCATAATGCTAGCATCTATATCAATCAAAACTATGTGTTGTCAATCCACACTTACTGTTTATCGCCTTTGCAAAGCACTCAGAACACAATGTTTTATGCGTAGTAGGCCAACTGGATGTTACAATTGGCTCCGAACAGTGAGGGTAGCTAATGATTTGTGAGGGTAGGGGTAGAAATGTGACACTCAGCAGAAGACAGCCTTACTCTACATGATCTTTCAACCCTCATTCTTCTAATGCAGGGGCAAATTGTAAATTGAATCGCTAATTTCTTCTTTTGCCTTCCCTGTCTGACCAAAAGAAGGAAATTTTGGATGAAAAGCAGCGGTGCAGGAAGGTAGCACAACGACAAGCTCTACTGCATTTTGAGAATACCACCTTTTACACAGGTCTGACATCTACATTAAAAACCACAATGGACCGTCCCTTGATAATTGCCATTCCCTATAAATGGAGCCAAAAATACACAAATAAAATATGCAGAGCAGGCATTAATTATTTTGGCTTGGTAATTGTCATTGGTCAAAATGCCAAATATGTTTTAATACAGAGCATAAAACACATAACAAGAAGCTTGAACCTTTATGGTGGAGCAATAAGATAAACAAAAAAGTACCTCTAATATAGCATGAAATTCATCTTTAGCAACCACCAATCTATCGGTATCACTTGAATCAACAACATAGATTATAGCTTGAGTATTGGGAAAGTAGCATCTCCAATATGGCCTAGGTGGCAAAAGTTAAATTGATGTAAAACACAAAGCATGACCAATAAAGATAGTATTTATGAAACCGTATTATCCTGTGCATCCAAGAAATTTAGCTAGAAACAGACTATAATGACAGCAGCAAAGAACAAAATGTAATTTACCTGATACTAGTCTGGCCACCTGCCATCAGGAAAGAAAAAAACTGTTACATGAACAATTAAGAATGATTACTTCTTCCAGGTCAATGAACTGATTATCACGACTAAAAATGAAGTAAAAATAAAACAGCAGTTCGAAACTTCCACATGTAACTGTGGCAGCAACTAGAAATTTCTCAAAAACTAATTATTTAAAAAAGCAAGAGAATCGAGTTCCTGAGATACAACAGAACCTTATGCAAGCTAACAAAGATGGCTAATTTCATATTTGTATTATGCCATAATAAAGGGGAAACCATACATGTTCTCCTTCAAATCCAAAAGTTAACTACTTTGTCAGTTCCTAAATGTAGTAGTGGTACTGCTGATGGTAGCAGGAGTTACATCTCAGGGGTAATAAGGAATATACTCATACTTCCTGGAAAGATGCTTAAAATGGATCACACTTGTACTACGGGGAAGATACTAAGCCTGGGTGAATAAAAAAAATACTCTCTCAATCTTAGTTTTGGCCTGTTACGAAAAGGTACTGTGCATGCATGCTTGTGCAGAGGAGGATGGTACGATAAAATCCAAGCTCTTTCTTTTTTTAGCGTTCTAAGTGCATAATTATATTCAGGAGTCTGCTAGATTCTGAAAATCATGAATCAATAAATGGAGTCTAATTCAGGCTAATGATATCATCTTTCAAGAGATCATTGTTTGGATCATCGACAATGCCTTTTGCGGCTTTGACTCAGATTATCTCTTTCATTCTTATAAGCGAAAAGATTCCACCTAGACTAGGAATCTCCTTTTAAGTTTGTTTCGTCAAAGAAGAAGGTAGATCACTGGTAGAGCTAAAGAAGTTCAAATTTTACCAATCAAGTGCCCAAAAAGGAGAAAAGGGCAATCCATCTGAGCCAAACAATCAGCATCTTATGTTTCCCTGGCATTTATAAGTAAGAAAACACTGAACTGTTTAGTTCTCACCAGATCCCGCTAAATCCTCAACTGGGCTTTTTCTTCAATATACAATCATTTCATCCTATGCAGATATTTCAGGAACCATTTTTCATTTCATGTAATGTCCACTCTGCTAGCTCCACCTACTATCAACTCTTAATGGTGAGGTAAGCTTCCTTGCTGCAGTATTCCAGTTACCAATACAGAACATAAACTCGTAGACATCCCCCTAAGCAGGTTCATGACAAAAAACAGAAAAAAGACTGTTGCAAGTAAAGAGCCTTCCTTTTCCCATAACCATACCCGTGGATAAAAGCACCCAAGTTTTGTACTTCAGTACATAAATGTATTTCTTAAATACATTTTTCTGATCACATTAAAAATATTGACTTAATATCAAATGCCTTCTAATATTAGTTTCATATCAGTCAAAGTGAGTTGTTCAGCTGAACAAGCACTCATTCAAGAAATTCCAGGGTCAATAAAACTGCAACCTACATATCTACTTTGACAGCGCGAGATCCACAACATCAAATAATGATAAAAGTAACAACAAAAAGTCTCATCCCTAGTAAATGAAAAAAGTAGTAATTCAATGATATTTACAGCATATTTAAAAAACTGAAGTCTACGTTACATCAGTTATTAAATGTCAAATTGCGTACCTAGATCCCAGACTTGGAATTTAATGTTATTATATTGCACTGTTTCCACATTGAACCCAATTGCTGCATCAAATGATTAAAAAATAAAAATAAATTAATGACAAGAAAAATAAATTTAAAATTAAAATACAATTTTCTTTCTTGCTTTCGTAAGCTAAAATTCAAATTACACTTCTCCAATAACTTTACACGAGCTTATATAATTATATATATAAAAAGAAAAATTCCTGCTCACAGAAAAAGCTCTTCTCAACTTAACCTCAAGCAGTAATTGTAGCTAAAAGTCCACGATCTAAATTCACTTTTCTTTTGAATTTATAATAACAATAATAATATTTTTTTAGCACTTACTCGGAATAGTGGAAACAACTTCACCCATCTGAAGCCGATCTGAAAAGAATAAAAGAAAAAAGAAAACCAAAGTAGATCAAATTTATAACAAACGCAGAGAGAAACCACTGGAAAAGGTATAGACATAAAGCGATTCCATACAAAGAATAGTAGTTTTTCCCGCATTATCAAGCCCTAATACAAGGATCCGAGCTTCCTTGCTCCCAAACAGCGACGAAAACAGCCTCGTGAACACTATTCCCATTTGCTATCAAATTCAAAATCAAAACTCTCTTAAAAAATGTCAGATCGAATCTCCCTCCAATCCTCTCTGCCAGAGGAATTTGGGGGTCGATTTGTTTTTTAATTAAAAAATATAACACTATTGTAAATTGAGTTACGCATTTGACAAAGGTTTTTAAGTCCCGATTTGCCTATCTTTGAACTAAAACTTTTCCCATATTAAAATATTTTCTGCGGAAATTAAAAAAATAAAAAAACTATTCATATATTCTCTAAAATATTACTATTCAAAATATTTTTTTCTTCAATTTTTCTATATAATGACCATCAAACAAGACTTAAAACTATAAGCTAATATATTTTGAAATTATAAACTAATTAAACTTTAGTTTTAATCATATATTTAATTGGACTCATACCACACACTTCGTGGAACCCATCGTCTTATGATCTTAAAAAACTTTGTCAAACAAAGATTTAAATTTTTTATGAGCTTGTTATACCCACAAAAATAACTTGGTAGAAAAACCCGACCCAAGACCATATCATACCACCTCATTAATAAATGGGGAACTTACAAAAATATCCTTAAAATTAAGGTCTTTTGAAAAATCATATGAAACGTATTTTGAAAGTAAAAAAATACTGTGTAAAATTAATTGTCATTTTTTTTAATAGAAAAAATAACAATAAAAAAAAGTGACATACTGTCACTTTTTTTAATAATGAATTTTTATTAAAATTGATAAACAATCACTTTTATTTAAAAAAAATGATATTTGTCACTCAAAAAAGTGATGGAACTTTCAAAGAATTGACAAAAAGTAATAAACATTTAAAAAATGATAAAAATTTAATAAAAAGTGACTAATACTAAAAAAAGTGACATAAATTCAAAAAAGTGACGAATATTAAAAAAAGTGACAAATTAGCAATTTTCATGTTTGTGTAACACAATTGAGTTATTATTTGCTCGGTTGAGGCATGACAGAATACCTTTTCACTTTTCTAAATTTCAAGTTAAACATCTTTGAAGCACTTCCAAAACAGCACACTTTCTTCATGAACCTCAACAGATTTATTGGTGAAAATAAATATAAAAAAGTAACAAAAAAAAAAAAAGATCGTAGTATACTGATTTGTGTGAGAAAAAAAAGATT
>CAIGRN010169432.1:0-10787 GCA_903798345.1 Fraxinus anomala | reverse complement strand
CATACTTAGAGTTTTATAGAAAGAGGAGTAACAATAGTCCCTCAAGTCTATGTGTGAATATATATATATATATATATATATATATATATATATATATATATGTATACACACACATACACACACACAAAATCGAAGTAGGCAGGAAAAAAAAAGAATTATACACACATAAAAAGTTGGTTGCTTTATATATATAATCACATGGAAATTGAGGTATAGAACACAGTTAGCAGCTGAAGAGAAAGAATTAATTCCAAATTTGTTCACGTTTCATCAATTTTTGGTGATGTCGTTCCACTTTTGTATGTTTAATTTCAATATTATGCTAGCCTAAATTTTTACATTGCTAAGATATAGATGAACCATTATTTTGAAATTTTTCGTATTTATTAATTACTTTGATGTTAATTTGTTTGAATGTTTGGATGTTTATTAGGGTTTAGCTTGCTTTTCAATTAATTGGCAATNTGAGTTGTTTGTGGATTTTATTGTCATCGAGAGATAATAGGATCGTTAGAATGTAGTAATAAACATTTTGAGGTTCGATAAAGGATATAGATATACCTCTATGCTTCGTATGCTTTTTTAGATGTTTTAACTCTTTTAATTCTTTGTTATATGTTGGTATCTTTTATAGAAATATAGAAATGTCACATATAAGATTAGATTTAATTGCTGTCGAGAGAAACTTTTAAATAAATTTGGAATTTCGACCAACTCTCATGATAACAAATAGTCATTTTAATTGTTGTACTAAAAATGAATTAACAAGTGGGATTCTACATCTTAGCATTGCATATCAGAAATTTAATAAACTTTTAATTTGAATTCTAGTACGTGATAAGTTAGAAATATTTATTATAAGTCATTATTGCTATTCTATTAAGGATATTATTAACTTTAACTCGATAAAACATGTAGTTATCGAAGGTTCGACACTCTACCTACTACTATATTACTTGATCACAATCTCATTCACTCGCGAATTTCCAAATGATCAAGTTTTTGGTGCCGTTAGCGGGGACTACTATTTTTAATACGTTTAGTTTTAATTTTAATCTGAATTTTACTATTTCTTAGTTTTATTTATTAAAAAAAATAATAGAAAAAAATTATAGTGTTTCTGCCTACTTTTTCATGACTTTGTAGGCAAAATTCGAGAATTGGTGATCTTGCTCAATTTGACCTGAAGATCAAACGAACATTCAACATTCGAAAATGACAGCAGTTGGAAACACACCAAAAATAGAAAGAGGAAGACATGACAAAGGGAAATCTGAATCAAATAGTGCTAACCTCGAAGTAGCATAACTGAATGTGGCTGCATCTAATGAAAATACAAGGTTAATGGAGGAGTATATGGTTCCACGGATTGTGGAAAGCCAGTCTAGCATAGTATATATGACGTTTGGGTCAGGCAAACTTTCACCTGAGGACTGATTTGATCAAATGTTCCAAAATGCGCTACAATTCTTTGGTATTTATCAAGATTTCTAAACATATGTGCAACTATTGAGTATCTAGGAATGTCTAGTGATGCAATCAGATTGAGACTTTTCTCATACACATTGAGAGATTCTACTAGAGAGTGGTTAGACACTTGTCCACCTCAGAGCATAACTACATGGAACCAATTGAGTCAGAAAATTCTTAGCAAAGATGTTCCACTGAAAAAGATTGCAAAGTTGAGGGACGAGATTACCACATTCCAACAACTGGACTCAGAATGCTATTCATATGCTTGAGAACGATAACTCCGCCAATGCACACAACACGAATTGCAGAAATGGCTTCAGGTGTAGTAATTCTACATTGGTCTGAATTTGATAAGCATGGCTAATGTAGACTTCGCATGCAATGGTTCTATCACAAAAAGAACCACGGATCAAGTCTACCAAATCATGAAGGATCTAGCATCCATTAATGCACTTTGGCCTACTAAAAGGATGAGTGGAAAGAGAGCTATATAGGTATTTGAAGTTGATTATTTGACAGTAATTTCAGCACAGTTGGCATCATTGGCACAGAAGGTGGATCAAATGAATGTAGCCCAATCAATAAGACCGAAATGCAAACATTGTGGAAGGAACCACGAAAGTGTTGACTGTAATGTAGGATCTCCTTTTGCTAAGACAATGGAGGATGTGAACTATACGCATAATTTTCGACGAAAACAACACAATCCAAATCATAACACCTATTACCCAGGTTAGAGAAATCACCTAGGTTTTCAGTGGAACAATAACCAGGGACATCAAACTGCACTGCCAGGTTTTCACCAAAATGAGAAGAAGTCTTCATTAGAAGATTTTGTAACTAAATTGGTGAAAATATCTACTCAACACATGCAACGTACGGATAAAAGCTTGCAAGTTCAGAGAGCTGCTATAAAAAATTTAAAAAATAAATGTAACAAATAGCGAAAGTACTTTCAGAGACACCATCTGGAGCACTGCCTAGTGACACTAAAATAAATCTCAAACAGCGGGTAATGGCAGTGAAGGTCGTGAATGAAGAACGTATTGAGGCAATAACTACCCACAATGGAGTTCAACTGTCAGAGATTAATATAAAGAGACCAGTTACTATAAAAAAAGGTACATAGCACGATTGATGAGCAATTTGATGAATCTAAGCAGAACAAAGGAATAGAGACAAAAAGAGCATCAAAGGATATAAATGTTAAGGAAACCGCTCTTACTAAAGAATTTGTGTCATCATTACCTTTTCTACAAAGATTGCAAAAAAGAAAACTCAATGATCAATTAAAGAAGTTCTTGGATATGCTGAAAAAGTTCCATATCAACATCACATTCATTGATGTAATCCGCCAGATCCCGATGTATGCAAAGTTCCTAAAGGACATAATATCTAAGAAGAGAAAACTTTTAGACTAGAAAGAAGTGGCATTGACTGAGTAGAACACTGCAAGGCTACAAAATAAATTGCCATCAAAACTTAAGGACCCAGGGAGTTTCACTTTACCCATTTCACTAGGCAAATAATTTCATTTTAATGCTTTATGTGATACATGTGCAAGTGTAAATTTAATGCATTTGTCCACTTTTAGAAAACTACGAGTTAAGGAAGTTAAATGATCAAATGTGAAGCTGTAGCGGTAGATATGAGCATTAGATACCCAAATGGTGAGGTTGAAGATATGCTCATCAAAGTTGGGAAGCTGATTAGGACCCAGGGAGTTTCACTTTACCCATTTCACTAGGCAAATAATTTCATTTTAATGCTTTATGTGAAACATGTGCAAGTGTAAATTTAATGCATTTGTCCACTTTTAGAAAACTACGAGTTAGGGAAGTTAAATGATCAAATGTGAAGCTGTAGCGGTAGATATGAGCATTAGATACCCAATGGCAAGGTTGAAGATATGCTCATCAAAGTTGGGAAGTTGATATTCCCGACGGACTTCCTTGTTATGGACCTCGAAGACGACCGCGATATGCCATTATCTTAGGTCGACCCTTTTTAGCAACAAGTCGAATTTTGATTGACATGGAGAACTGTGAGCTAATCGTGAGGGGGAGGATGCACATGGGATCTTTAAATTATATAATCCACCCAAACAACCATTAGTTTTGGAGGAAGCTAAATCTGTTGTTGAAGAAGTTCAACAAGGGTCCAATGAGATAAAACCTAAATATCTAGGGAGTTTTAGATGAGATGAGAATGGAGATGTCAAAGTTTGGAGGGCAAAAAGATGATACAAGTCCGAAATTACAAGGAATGTAAGGTTGTAAGATTTTGGATGAGCCACCATGACCAATTTATCTATGCAGTCTAGCTAAATACTATAAATTAAGCGCTTATTGGGAGGCAACCCAATTTTCTAACACTTTTATTTATTCTGCTTTCTGTACTGTACTGGATTGCATAAATATTTATTTTGATTATTAGTTGCATTAGTTATAGACATTTTTCAATTTACAGGGTATCACCTCCTATCATGTTTTCTCTGAGGCCATTGAATTTATTGTTGATTGTTTAGATTGTTTGGACTATGTAACACATGTTTTAGGTTATTTGATCTTTATTATTTGATTTATTGCTATGTGTAGGAATATGACGTCGCGAAATACTCAAACCAATACAGACCAAGGGGAAAGTATGATAAAGAAGATTGTCTTGCCGTCATACAAAATGCCCCATACCTTCAATAGAAAAATTCGGAGAGTACATTCTTCATTTTCTTCCCCGTCCTTTTACATTCTTGTTTATACTTTATAATATTGAGGACAATGTCAGTTTTAAATTTGGGTGTGAGAAAAACTTTGAGTTTTTACTTTTAGTGTGTTTTTGAGTGTTTGTTTTTCGTTATTGTTTTTCAAAATTTGTATTTTTTTTGTATATTTCTATTTTTGATTTCTATTATTAAGTATGTAAGGGTGTTTAAAATTTGGTGCCCTAAAGTCATCTGATTTGGGAGTAATCGACCTAAATCTTGTTATATTGATCATTTAAAAAGCTTGAGGGAGAAAATACAAAAAGAAAAAATACATTTGGAAATCAGAAAAAAAAAAGTGTATAAAAAAAAGCAGTAAATGCATTGGTTAAGTTCCAAATACTCGTTTGAGGAAATTTGACTTTTGATGAAGGATAATTAGCCTAATTGAGTATTGGATGTCGAAACAATCAAAGAATTGGAGAATTTTTGTTTATTGATGCGTTGACTTACAATTAGTAAAGTCCACCTAAACTAGAGAAGGTGGTGATAGTAATGAAAAATTTAACATTATATTACACACTGGGAATAAAGTGAGAAAAGAACAAGTTTGATGGTGTCTAAATCATACGAGATGAGAAAGGATATATTTGACCACAGAGGGTTGAAAATTGAAGTAACTTGTAAAGTCATGATTGTCTACTTAGTTTCTCACACACACAAGTCGATTTTTTATTAGAAGAGTAGATCTTTGTTTGGCATTGTGACTATAAAGCGGTTTGTAGATTTAATATTGTGATTTCAAATACTAAGATTAAAATCTAGATTGTCTAACCAAATATTTCTCGCAAGTGAATCGAATCGTGAACAAGTAATAAAGTAGTGAATAGAATGTCGAACCCACGAAAACTATGTATTTGATTGAGTTAAAATTAATTGTAACTTTAATCAAACAAATTTTGTGATTTTTGTATACTAATCCTTGAATTATCAATTAAACTAATGAAAATAAGCAAATGTATTTTTCAAATATATGAGATTCATTGTTAAGATGTCGATTCCCCCTTATTATTCTATTTTTAGTGTAACAATTAAAGTGACAATTTGAAATAATTAATGTTGGTCAATGTTCCTAATTCATTAACAATTCAATTGGTGATCAAACAGTTGAAAAGAACGATAAAAACAATAATAAACATCCACAAATCAAATCAAATTAAAGTCAAAATAATTAATTTAAAACTAAAAATATCATAATAATTGTACATCTCATCCTAAAAATATATAAAATTAGCATAATATATTAAAATTACAAGAAATCATATTTAATTGAAAAGATATAACCCGAATTTTTGATAAATTGAAAAGATAAAAATAAATTTTGAAATCTTGAATCTCTTCAATGGTTTCTTGATGAATCTCCATTTGCGCCTTCTCTTCTTTGCCCAAAAGTTAAGTTTGAATTTTCACTTGATTGAATTCTTGTAAGTCCCCTTCAATTCTCTCATAAAAACTATAAATTTTCCTTCTTCGATAATAATAATTGATGAATATTGGAGTATAATATGTATATGAGAGGTCTCCAATATGTATTCTACTGTTATGTATTTGTAGGAGTCGAAAATTGGTTGAAAATCACGTTTAAATTGGTTTCCAAAATAGTTCCAATCGAATAAGAAAGTTACCTTTGTACACAGATTTTTTTTCTTTACACGGTAATCAGTATTTTAGCAATAATTTTCTCTCCAAATATCTGATTGAAGCGATTCAAAGTGAGTTAGAAAGATAACTCAAAGGGCTACAATTTTTATAGAGTATAATTTTTTCAACTCGAACGTTTACAATGCCAAAAAATGGGTCTCAATATTTAGCTAAAAATCTGAAATATAACTTGTGCGATTGAAAATTAATTTTGATAATCTTTTAATCATATTTCATTCCTTTTTGAGTTCTAATTTTATCCAATTGTCTCCTAGCAATTTTCAAAGTATCATCTTGTGTCCGAATCAACTATTGAATAATTACAATTTAGTCCTAAAATTTTGAATTTTGCTATTTTTCACAATTTTTCGCTTCTTTCTTTCGATTCCTTGTTCAACCATTGAGTTTTACCTATATAACATAAAATACAATAATTTAGGATATATTTTGTCAAAAAAACTACCAAATATCGATATTTTAAAACCCTGAATAAGTGTATAAAATACATTTATAAGTTAGCATAATATTTTAGCATTAGCCAACCAAACCCAATCTAAAAATAATCCAAACCCCCCACAAATTGCCACCTTCTGCCATCGCCATCGCCATCGCCATCGCCATCGCCATCGCACTCTTGAACCATGACATAAACCAACCAAACATAATATAACCTAAACATTGCCAATCACAAATGAATAAATTAAACAAGTTCTATAACAATTTTTTTTTATAAAATAAACAACATTGAAGCAAATTATAAACATATTCTAGAATTCAATAATTAAATCTCTGTGCGTACGTGTGTTCAAAATTTCAGAATTGTAACTTACGTTACTAAGAATAATTAGAGGGACCAAACGATCATCTCTTTTTACTTATTTATATAACATGGAGGACTTAAAGATTGAAAGCACTAAGTTCATGAATTTTAAAAACTAAAAGTTTGTGAATTAAAAAGTTGGAAGTTCATTATTTAGATTTGAATATCGAGTCGAGTAAATTCTAAATTTACCTTTTTTATTATAACATAAATGTCTAGCAAACATCGCGAGTTATTGAACTATAAATTTTTATTCTCTGGTTAAGCCCCTATATAGTGGGGATTAAAATCAAAATTTTAATAGATTTTGATAACATTTGATGAAATATGTGGTTGAAAAATTGTAGATCTTATAAAATGCATGTGACTATAATTTTAATTTTAATCCTACCAAAATGGGCTAATTCTTGTTTCCATTTTTAACACAAATGTCTTCATTTACTGCCGAAAATTCATTATGTTGTCACCACGTTGATGGTCATTATTATGTAAAAATGATGTATTGAATAGTGATGTTTTAGAGAATATTTAGTTAAAAAGTGAAAAAAGAATTGAATTTACGTGCAAAATATTGTGTAAATGTATGATTGAAATGAGTATAAGAAATAAATTATTTTATTTTAAAGGGAGTCAAACGGGACAAAACATTTGGCATAAACCCAATATCTTTTTAAAATTTCATATTTCGGTGTTCTCCACTATGGGTTCAGAAGTAATCAACAAAGAAACATGAAATAGCTGCACTATTCTTTTAACCCTTCTGCGAGATAAATCTTTAGAAATACCTCTATATGTTCCAAAAACCGTGGAAGATGACTTAACATCCATACCCTGAGGCCTTCTGAGAATTATTGGGCATTTGTAACTTTTTTTTCCCTTCTTAGCGGCCCATTTTTTAATGATCGAATTTGAATCACAGACTTCCGGCTTTTGATTTCAAGAATTTGACTTCTTCAACCTTCAAATTTTCGATGATATTCTCAAAAAAATAAAAATAGATTATACCGATGTGTGAGTACATTTTTCAGTTAAATCAAAAACCTAATTCTAGGCTGTATGGACCAAGAAAAAAAAAATCAAGAAAACGAGAAAACAATTTTTCAATTTTTTCTCTCTTTTCTACTACAAAAATAACTAACCCATGTGTCTATATAGACAAAAGTGGTTTACTTCAAGTCTATAATAATTGGTTTAAATGGACAATTAGTTCATGAATTTTAATTACAATTGTAGTTCAGTCCAATATTTTAAAAGTAACTGCAATTGAGTCCAAAACTTTATAAAGCTATCATATAGATATGTTCGGACCTATATTTCTAAGCTCCAATAATTAGATATTGTCTACTTGGTCTTAGACCACCTAATCTAATGATTAATCTTTCCTTTTTCCAATAAAGACAAAAACTACACTCTCGAATTATATAAAATCACATAAGCAGATATATATGTGCAAATTTTTTCTCTAACCAACCGTATATATATTTCATCAAATTCGAGATTCGATAACTAGATATAAACATAAATGACTGTTTTGCGTATCTAATTATAATCACTAATTTAAGTTCAATTTTCTTAAATTGTCCAATGAACTAATTGCAGACGACGAGGTTTAATCATTTTTAAACATTGAGTTTAGATTTATAATCGTTCAAGAGAAAACACTATAGTCATTCAATCCATTTTTCAGGGCGACTATTCCCGACATGAATATGGTTCTATATTTCGCTCGTTCTCAAATTCCCAATTCACCGAAATATTTTAACAATCAAATTGATCCCACCTATTCATAAATTAAATATCTATTAAACTCACGAAAAATTATACACAAGATTGTCCAGTGATTAAAATGAATACTCAACAATCAAGTAAAATTTAATTCTCTACAAGGTCATGTTATAGAATTGAACATAACACGTGGTCCATTCAATATACTCCAATTGTATCAATGTCATTATTAAACTATTTTTGCGATAATGCTAAATTGTAGTCAAACAAATTGAATTAGTCAACACTACAACCTTCTGGTATAAGGTATCAACTTTTATACATTAGTTTTGAACAATTTAATTATGATCAAAATATAAGTTGTGTTACATTGTGTTTCTTTCATGCAAGCACCCAGCTTATAAGTGATAATTGAGATTTTTATTCGTATGCTCAATATTAAATAAAATGTAATAACATTAAGCCCATGTCTGGTTTAGTTAAAAATTAAAATTTTAGTGGATTTTCATAGAAGTTGATGAAAAGTGTTATTGAAAAGTTAATAAAAATTGTGAGTAGCATGAAATGTATGGTTGAACATGAATTTAAGGAAAAAAGAATTCTAGAAAATGGGACCAAATATGAACTAAATAGAAAAAATATTTATTACAAAATTATCATTTTATCATATCAAAACTATATTATATGAGCACACAACCCAACAAATTTCACACTTGTGCTAAAGTATATGTATCGTGTCTTACAATTTCAAGTCCCCTAAAATTAGTTAACAATGTTATCACTAGTAGCAATCTTACTGATAATCACTTCTCCTATACTGACAATATCTCTCAAGAGACGATATTTTCGTTCTATGCGTTTACCCTTTTGGTGACTCCTTAGTTCTTTAGAATTTGCCAGCCACATTGTTATAACAATATAATATTAATACGGTGCAAATGTAGGCACCACCTCGATATTTATTAGGAATTTCCTTGAGCCATACTACCTCTTTAATAGCATTACAAGCTGCCACATACTTGGCCTATTACTAAAGTTTTTCTATATTATTCAATTCTCAATATTCATATGTTGATATCAAAGAATTAAGAGTATTAATCATCTCCCATTTGATTCCATTGCATCAATATTATGTCTAAAAACACCATGTTCCCGATAGAGATGAATATTTTTCGTGAAATCTAGATGGAGAAATCATGTGCTACAATGAGTTAACATAAGTGTGTCTACAAATGATTACGTACCTAATAAAACAACATCGTCAACAACGGACGCAAATATTTTGATTTAGGAGTACAATCAAACTTGCAAAAAAATAATTGTGAGGAATTTTACATTTGAAAATTTACATAAAAAAATTTACATAGAATATGATTTTTTAAATGTAAAATTTCGAAATTTTTTGATGTCATACCCCATGTAAAATTTTCTAATGAAATGATGTAAATTATATTGAAAAATTTGTCGCGCAAAAATAATAAATATTAATGAAATAATTGAATTTTTTAAAAGAAAATATGAGTTAGACGCCTCTTTTTAAAACGCAAGTTCGACGAACATTTAATTATTTTTAATGCATGTTTGGACCATTTGATATAACTATGATATAGTTATTGAAAATGAGCTTCGAGATGATGAGGCGATTCGTGAATTCGGTTAGTGTATGATTGTCGGAGAATTTTTAAAGTTTTGCGTGCCATTAACGACGTACTTTGACAAGCTGTAATATTTACCATGCTTGGCCTTTTTCATGCCATTAACAACGTAGAACATTAGGTCGTGGGCACTTCGAAATGGTAATAAGAATGTAATATTTTAACTTCGTTTGACATTCAGTAATGATTTCGAAAATTGAGATAAAAACATAGAAAAGTTAATGTTGAAAAAAAAAGGAATTTGTCCAAAAGTTGGGAGGTCACGTGAACCCCATGAAACCTCGTGTTCGCCCCGGGGCATCATATCATGATAGGTTGACAATCATAGAAATCCAGGGTTGACGAATCGACAGAGGATGACTCTAATAGAGACAATATTTTCACCACTCAGAGAAGTGGTGGGTATTCAGGTGAGCATGGTATCTCTAAATCTTAATAGTCGTTAGATAGGGCTTGGTATCTCCAACATCTATCTTGACCTCATTTATCACACTCTCTCTCTATCAAAGTTCATTTATCTTAAAAGATGAAATTTAGCATTCAATTCTTGAACCAACGCATAACTTTAGCAATTTATGTGGATGGTGGGAAAAAAGAATAGAATGGATTCTTCTTACTCTTCCTTTTTATCACTGGAACTGCTTTGGAATATGGTGAGTGATTTTTTCTTTAGTTGCAACTGTGGACATTTGGATTTTTCAGAAGAGATTAC
>CAIGRN010169394.1:0-14676 GCA_903798345.1 Fraxinus anomala | reverse complement strand
ATGCTTATGGGAGATTTCATGTATTGGGACGGATTTCAACAATGGGGGTACAATCCACTTCAAGGGGTCATCAGGACCGACTTCTCATTGTCCGTGGATTTAGATTGCGGACCTATTACTCCATCCGATGAGAGTTTAACAATTGAAGAAGAGTCGAAAACGAGTGAAGATTTAATCACAACGAAGCTAAACGAGGATTTAACGATCAATAAGGAGGAAATTAACTCACATATTTTCCACTTTATTGATTGTCCAAAAATTGATTTTGTAATTAAGCTCGACGAGGAGTAAATTAAATACCGTAGGAGAATTCGACCGAACACTATATTAGGTTATGAATCTTGAATTTGGAACTAAGGTGATCATTAGATGAAGTTGTTTTGCCATAATATATCTTACATACATGAATNTTCGACCGATCACTATATTAGGTTATGAATCTTGAATTTGGAACTAAGGTGATCATTAGATGAAGTTGTTTTGCCATAATATATCTTACATACATGAATCTTTGATCCATTTGTATTTATTATTTCATCATAATTTTCATTTGTTTTAGGTATTTAGTTCATTTTAGAAAATCAATATTTACAACTATCACAATCTTTTATTTGTTTGTCTTTTATCAAATAGGAGTTAGGAAAAGTAGGTTAAGACTAAAATATAGTCCTCGTGAAAACGATAATCCGGACTCAAGTTTCCACTTTACCACTTGTTATGATCCGTACACTTGTGGGATATAAAAACGACAACAGCCATCAACTCGATTTTAATAAGAGAAGAGGTTAGTCACCAGTTGTCCGTATACTACGTCAGCAAAGCACTCTTAGCAGCAGAGATTCGCTATCCAGACATGGAAAAATTAGCCCTCTCTTTAGTAACAGCCTCAAGAAGATTGAGGCCATATTTCCAAGCCCATAGTATATATATACTGACAAACTTCCTCCTCAAACTGGTTCTGCAGAAGCCTAATGCTTTAGGAAGTTACTAAAGTGGGTTATGGAAATTAGCGAGTTCGACATTGTTTTTAAGCTAAGGGCTATCATTAGGGGCCAGGCCCTAGCAGATTTTGTGGTAGAATTCATCCCCATCCCAAAAATGGAAGAATGGATGGAACCCGCTAAACCTCCAATTTGGAGCCTATCAGTTAATGGATCCTCTGGAGAGACATGGTCAGGAGCTGGGGTTGTTTTAGTTAGTCCGGAGGGACATAAGCTTACCTGTGCTGTGAGGTTTGGTTTTAAAGCAACAAATAACACAGCAGAATACGAGGCCCTCCTCGGTGGCCAAAGATTAGCCAAAGAAATGCAAGTGAAGAGGCTTGTCATCAGTAGTGACTCCCATCTAGTAGTAAGCTAGGTCCATGGCAATTTTTCAGCGAGGGATAAATATATGGCAACATACTTGAAATTGGTTATGGACTTCATCCCTTCCTTCCAGAGTTTCGAATTGGTACAAATCCCACGCACTGAGAACGTCCATGCCGACGCATTGTCTAAATTAGCAAGCAGTAAAGATTCTAAACTGCTCACATTCATGCCTATAGAACATCTTTCTGGACCTTCTATTATTGCTTACAAGACTATTATGTAGATTGAGGACACTTCGGCTTGGATGAAACCAATAATATATTTCCTCAAAGAGCAGACCATAACCCCTGAAAATGAGGAGGCTCAGAAGCTTAGGAGGAGAGCTGCCCGCTTCGTCCTACAAGATGATGTATTGTACAAGCGTGGGTTCTCACTGCCTTTTCTCAGATGCATCGGAGGAAAACACACTAGATGATGGTCCTTAGCATAGAAAGTACTAATACAGGGATACTATTGGCCCACTTTGAAAAATGATGCGCAACAGTTTGTTAGAAAATGTGACAATTATTAACGTTTTGCCACTATTCAAAGACAGCCTTCTCAAGAGTTGAATGTTGTATCTAGCCCCTGGTCATTTACAAAATGGGGGAATCAATCTTATTGGATCTCTTCCCAAAGGAAGAGGAAACTCTAGCTTCACAATTGTCGCCATTAATTATTTCACCAAATGGGTAGAAGCTGAACTACGGGCCAAAATCACAGAGGCCAACACCTCCAAGTTCCTATGGAAAAACATCATCTACAGGTTCAGGATTCCTTATTCGATTGTATAAGACAATGGTAGACAGTTTGACAACAATAAGTTTAGAAACATATGTGAGGAGTTGGGCATCAAGAAATATTTTTCCTCCCCATATCACCCCAGGCAAATGGGCAAGTTGAAGCTGTCAAAAAAATCAAGTACAAGCTAAAAAGAAAACTGGATGCCTCTAAAGGGGTATGGGTTGATAAGCTACCTCAAGTACTTTAGGCTATCAGAACGACAAGCAGAACTGCTACAGGAGAGACCCCATTTTTAATAGCCTATGGTGCCGAAGTTATGAGCCATGTTGAAGTAGGTTTATCATCCTCTCGACGAATGCTTTTCAATGAAATAACTAATGATGAAATGTGAGCTTGACCTCCTTGAAGAAATGAGGGACAATTCTCAAGCAAAATTGGCCTTGTATGAAAGAAAAATGATCAGATACTACAACTCGAAAGTAAAAAAGAAGTCATTTCGTTTGAATGAATTGGTACTTTGAAGGGTGTTCCCATCCTCTAAAGAGCATGGCTCAGAAACCCTAGGTCCAAACTAGGAGGGTCCCTATCACGTATATGAAGAGGTTCGAGCTGGAACTTACAAAATTGAGAACATGGATGGAAACATACAGTCACGTCCATGGAATGTAGAACATTTGCGCAAGTATTATCAATGAAGTAAAAATATCTTATGTATACAATCTGAGACTCAATGAAAATGATTTTTAATTATTTGCGCATTAAAAATACCTCCTCCCCAAGGAAGTTAAGACCCTGTGGGATACTTCTTCGTAGATGTTCTGTCCCTACAAAGAGATCCGTATACAATTCGACGAGGCCCTGGATCCAAAAAAGGACCACCTCCGAACTGACTAAATGAGGCACAGGCCCTTAACTAAAATTGTTAAGGAAACCTCAATATGAGTGAACCACTCAACCCATGTTAAGGGAAGAAAAAATAGAAAATGAATTGCTTATACTTGTGCAAGAGTTTGAACTACAATATCATAAAATGAGACTAAAAGTGCCTCGGATCATGTATATCAACCCACTTCGGAAGTTGATAAAGGTACACGACCTCCTAACACTTGGATAAATTTTAGTGTTTGAATTACTATCGAAGTACTATATGCAAGGGTATGATGTGACTGAGGTCTTACATACGTCTGATCTCCTATGCTTGTTTACCTAATTGCACAAAGTCTGCTGTATTTAAGTTCTGAACTTTGTTGTTAGGTCAGACCTCCTAACACTTGTGTTACTAAAGTTCATTTGCAAGTTTGATTATGTTACTGAAGTGCATAATGGCATGAGTCTGACCTTATTACATATTATTAAACTTCAATGCTCGTAAATTTTTGAAGTTGTTATACATCTGATGCTAATTATCAAGTTGATGTTATTTTAAGTTTGATATAACGTCATTATTGAAGTATATGTGGTTCGAATTCATATTGACAAGCACATCAGAATTGAGTAGAGGAGGTAAAGATGTCGAAAATAAAAGAACACAAGTATTGAATAAAAAAAGTTCATTCATTCACAAAAGGAGCATTTACATTTGATGGGCCGAAGACATTACACTTGACAAAAATTAAAAAAAAAAGGGTACAAGAACTACATCCTAAGGGGATGGGGTTGGGGGAGCCACGAAGGGCACAATTGCATTAGGGGCCACTTCCGCAGCAGTCTCTTCAGCTGCATCAATTACTGGGACCCCTTCTGCTAGAGTTTCAAGCTCAGACTCCTCTTTCTCGTCCTCAAGAAACTCGACCCTCAATTCAGAAGTATTGACATCCTGAGTGTTTACCTACAGCCATTCAATCATTTCGGTGTAAGCGTACCTCATCCAATACTTCCCAAAACTTGATACGCCTCGAATAAATGGAAGTTGGCTAGGAAGTTCTTCTCAGCATCGTTACTGGCAAGTTCGGCATCACTCCTGACAGTCTCTACTTCTTTGATTAGGCCAGCCACTTGGGAGGCCAGCTCTCTTACCTAGCCTTTAAGAGAAACATTCTCTTTATTGGCCTTCTCTAAGGCCTCAGCTGTCGCTTTTGGTGGGCATCAGATGTCTCCACTCGCTTCATTAAGGAGGCCACTTCACTTTGAGATAGATGGACCTCCTTCTTTAAAGATTCAATCTCTGCTAAGGCATAGGCGAGTTTCACTGACTCTTCAGATTGTTGCTTCTTCAATGCCTTCACTTCTTCCTTAGCCTCGCTAGCAACCTCCTTGGCGTGAGAGGCTTTATTAGCAAACTCCCAGTTTTTACTTTGAAGGTTTTTAAAGAAGGCTTCAACCTCTATAGCCATGCCCAAGGCCCTCCCTGTCTGGGCCACCATCGTGGTAACAACGTCGACGTCATCACTCTTTTCAATAAAGGATTGCCACTTCTCCGTCCAGTACTTGTGAAAGGTTGTTGTAGCCGTCTGGACTTCAGGAGAAAGAAGGGCAAGAGCCTCGGATTCAAGCTCGTCTTTTCGTGAGGCCAGGCAGGGTTTGGACTTAGGAGCTTCTGAAGTGGTGGAGTCACTAGAAGTCATGGCCTTCTTGGCAGAATCTTACCTCTAGGCTCCCAGAAGCTGTAACCATTAAGCTCCCAACAGTTTTTTCCCCCGATGGGACCTCAGAGCGGGAGGGATGGACATCCCTTGAACCGCCCGCCCCACTGGGGGTCGAGACCCTGAACCTCTTCTTAGGTTCTTCTTCCACTATCTTTTTACCCCTATCTGGCATAGGGAGTCGTCCATTCTCCTAAATGGCAACCTCCCTGACCCTCTCTATTTTGTCCATCGCCTGCTTTCTTCCAACAGATGAGGGCTTCATCCCTTTTCTCGAGGTAGATGTGGCGGCGATAATGGTGGCCATATTAGGGGTAGGATGCCTCCTCTTATTAAAATTATCTACAAGTCGACAATAAACGAGGTCAGCAAAATCTCATTAAAAGACTTCAGGAAAAACACCAGTGTAAACAATGTCTTACCTATCTTCGCCAGCAAGCCAAAGTCTTCGAAAAGCGGCTCAACTGGATCAAACGGCTATAGTCACGTGAGTCAAGAGATTTTTTGTAGACCTCGGTGAGAGTGTCTCAGTCGCACTAGTGAACTCAAACCGCTCGACTGATCCTATAAAGCAAACACAAAAAGATGTAAGTATCAGACTTCGTCAGTTAAAAAACTCAAAGAAGCATAAGATGCACTCATGGGCGTCGGAGTATGAGGTTGGGACTTTGAAGTGTGGGACGATGTCACCCACACACTCCTGTCGTTTGATAGAAGTGGGCAGACCTAGACAAAGGGGGAGTGTGACCCCCAAGGACACAGTGAATACCATCCTAAGGATCGAAGTTGGTATACCGTTTGGAAGACGTGCAGTGGCATGTCCTCGCTCAAGGAGGCCTCCTTCCAAAGGAAGTAGTAACATACTGATTGGGCCCGGGCATTAGGAACAAGCTGGTAGCCCTAAAGAAATGGTGGATCGTTGGCAAAGCCCAGCTTCCAACAAATACTCACTACCAGCGACACAGCCTTGCCTAGGGTAGTAGGCTTGCTCATTAGGAGAGGGATTCTATACTTATCCCTAAGGTTGGCTAAATAGGTGGGATCTACAGAAGATGGGATTTTAGCTGCCCCCAAGCTATGTCATCATCCTGATCGCTATCCCCAAAAATTGAGGCACCTCGTCTAGCCTCAACGGCTCTACGAGGTCGACCGTGTTGGTGACTGCAAAACCCATCTCACTCACCAACTCAATAATATCTACATTTTCCCCAGCAGAATTAGAAGAAGCCATCGATTTATAGGTTATCTAAAACAATTCATAGATTACAAAAGAAAAATACTTACGAGTTTCTCAAAGATAATTGAGAAAGAAATAACACTAGAAATTATAGAAACAACGAAAAGTAAGAAGAGAGAAATTCATAGAACTCGACAAAAAAGAACACTTTGAAGGATTTCGAGCAAAAAAATCTCGAGAGTTCCTGGTAATACTTGAAGGATTGGGAAATTTGAAAAGAGAGATGCAAAATTAGAAAAAGTTCTCTCAAAAGTTTGTTCCTTTTATAGGCAGACCCAATCAACCACAGCCGTTGGATCTTGATCCAAGTCATCCAACCGTTGATTTAAAAGTTTTAATCTGAGCCACTCAACACATCTGACACTTCATCTTCTACAGCCCAAATTAGGACGTCGATGTCACCCGCCTTCATGCATCTAAAATTCACAAAAGTACATGGGAAACAGCCATCATTGCGTATTAAATGTGGCGACGGTTGCATATATTGGGAGACGAACCGCTTCAGCTGTCTTTTCTTGGATACGAACCACGATATCAAATCATTGAAGTGCCATAATTGAGGACACCTCGTGTTTCTCAAAGTCATTAAATTAAAATGCCTCGTAATTATTATAATCTGAAGCTATATAAGGCTCTGACCCTCTTTAGTTCAACCACTTCAGTTTGTGCCACGGTTATGTAAGGCACTTCTGAAGATACAACTTCAGAGTCACTCTACTTCAGCAACCCTTCCCAGAATCAATCCAAATAACGAAATACTACCAAGTAAACCACTTCGGACAACACCTACATTGAGTCTGTAAAAGTCAGGTATATCCTAAATTCTTACTTAGGGGACTATTGTGGTGTGGTAAAAAACCACCCTCCTACAAAATTTATTCTTATCGTTATTCTTATTATTTTACAATCAAGTCCATGCATTACATAAATAATCATGCTTAGACTTAGGAGACTATTGTTACTCCTCACCTCCGTAGCTCAGAGAGACTATGCTACTAAGCAAATCACGTAGGCAGAAAGTCAAAAAAAGATCCATGAGGCCAAAACACAAAGAAGGCAAACAAGGCCCAAGTCCTTACACAGCAGGCCGAAGTCCTCACGCTGCAAGGACGAAGTCCAGGTTGAGGTACTACCTCAAAGACGAAGCTGCCTAAGAAAACAAAGAAATGAGTTGAGGCCCCCCGCTTAGAGGACTACTTCGAAGGACAATAACCGATATTCGAATTACGAACTTGAACCTTGAAGAAAAATATACAAACATTTGGGTTTATTTTCTATCTTTTTGGTATGTTCATGAGTTATAAATTTCTATATATGACGTAGCAATTTGAATGCATATTATATCTATCATTCCACATATTACTATTTGTTATTACATTGATTAGTTTGATTTCAATCCGACGATCGTTGTTAGCGCGATGCTTTTGTTCCATCGATTGAAGTTCGAACATTCTTGTCTCACGCTGCAGAGTATCTCCCGCGTCCATTTCCTTTTTGTTGCCGCCGTTATTTCGGTAGGAACGCGTCGGAATCGTACTTGACTTGACATGAGTAAGCCCGACATCTGTTGACACATTTTTAAGGGTCAACAACTATAGTTGAAAGAACACTGCAAACTGCATAATGACGAACAACAAAATAAGATCACGATAAGATGCTAATAAAATCAATTAATTTTCAAATGATTCAACATTTGGCGCCTGAAAGATACGATATCACTCGGAGATCCCTCAATCAAACAATTGGTAAAACAATAAGGCAAGTGAGAATTCCAAAGATGTGGATCGAATCCAGCTTGAGACTTCCCCAATCCAAGATTATCCCCTTCCAAAATGATAAACTCTGCACAATAGATACGTCTATTCAAAAAATCACTATCAACATCTAAGCAAATGCTTATTTGATAGAAAACCACCTCAACAATAATCAATGGACTTATGGACACAATAGTAATAAAAATACGGGATAATTGCAGCAATGGTGCCAAACCTTTCATTTAGTAACAGATTTTGCCAAAACCTTTCATGTGTACCACCTACGGTACCAAACATTTCAAAATGTCATAGTTAAAGTCCAAATGGATGGTTTACGTTAATTTGACTGTTAGTTGACAAATAATTGACTTATAATTTTAACTGATTTTAAAATGTTAAAATTATAATTTTACATTTATTTCAATAATAAAATAACCAAAATCAAATAATTAAAATTAAAAACTAATTCCACCTTCTTTTTCTTTACGACTAACGGTCAAACTAACAGAAATCATCCATTTGGACTTCAGCTGTGACATTTTGAAAAGTTTGATATTGTGGGTGGCACAAATAAAAGGTTTGAAAAAAGTCTTCTACTAAATGAAACGTTTGATACCGCTGCTACAATTGTCCCTAAAAATATTCACAAGCATGAGCGTTATTCACTTGGCTTAGCTCATGTTTGTATTCAATTAAACTAAATTTTTTTTCTTCAAACTCGTTTTCACATTCACACAATAAATATTTTACACGTAAATCTAAAAAAATTTCTTAATTTTTAACCATGTATTATCCAAAAAATCATTATTTCCAAACTCATTTTCCCTAAACTACATATACTTAAAAGTTAAAATGCACTCTAATTTTTCAAGCATATACATTCACCTCAAAATAAATATTATTATAAAAGAACCTCATGCAAAAACTGAGTTTAAAATTTTAAGTACATATAAATAGTACATCAAATACAGTATAGACATAGAAATTAAAATTAAAATTTAAATTTAAATTTTGATTTAAATTTTAATTTAAATCAAAATTAATAATTAACTTTGATCATATTTTATGAGATAATTTTTTAATTACATATTTCATAATTTTTTATTAAAATTTTAATTCCGACAAAACAAGGTATCATATGCAACTTATATATCAATGTTTTTGTTTACAAGAGTTGGAGGAAAGAGTAATCATAATGGGGCACATTGTCTCGCCAGGAACGGAGAAGGGAATGAAAGTTAAAATATCTCAATGTTCATTATTTTTCATTTACTTATTTTTTTAAAATAGGATTTAAATTAAAAAAATAAAAATAAAATTTAAAATCAACAATTAATTTTAATCATATATTTTATGAAACTCACGAATTTTTAATCACAAATTTCATTAATTTTTATCAAAATTTACTAAAAATTTAATTTCAACCCTACACGAGTAAATCAAAAGGTAAAATTATGTTTAATTACAACAAATTGCATTAAAAATATGAATTATACTAGGCCTACCATAAAAAATATTACATCCAATAAAAACGAATTTGAGACCTCGTCCCAATCCCCAAACGAGGACAAACCTTAGAACCCTATACCAAAAATTCTCCCAGAAATCCCCTTCCCGCTCACATTCTCACGCGCCACTATATCCATTTCCACCGTTTTTGCACTCCAAAGCTTAATGTATGGTGGAGATCCCCAGCTTCCACGCCCGTCGACGGGACCACCATTACCACCGCTTCCGCACCACCCGCATCCACACCAATTTCAGCAGCAACAACACCAATTTCAGCAGCAGCCATATATGGGCGGCGACTTCTCGAGAGGCCCGCACCCTCCGCCGGGCCCACCGCTGCCGCATTTAATACGGCAACCATCCGCCTCCTCCACTAATATGAACCCTCCTCCGCCTGATTTTCATCAGCACCATCCCTCTGCTCAGCCACTTGTCCCCCTTCGACCTCCCTACGACAGTAATTAGCCAAATTCTTTGATTTATTTTTTTGCTCCTTTAGCTTTTTGCGGATACATTCTTGATTTGATTTTGCTCAGCGACATACTGTTGTACAATTACGGAAGCACCTCAGTGTTTGTACCTTTCCCTGGCCTTTAACTGAGCCTGATTGAAAATAGAATGCAAATTTCATTTGCCAGAGCATGCCAAATTGATAGAGACTAGCTGCACGAGTATAATCTACCATGTGCTTTACTTTACAAAATTGTAAAAAAAAATATGGGGGGAAATTATTTTTCCACGTGTCACTATTTTAAAAAATTGCATGATTGACAAAAAAAAAAATGTAAAAAGAAGTAACTTGTCTTGCTAAGTTTTGAAAGTATGGCAGATGTAATGTTAAAGGGAGGAGGGGAAGAGAAGGGGTGGAGGCGTTAGAGAAAGAGGAAGTCGGAGGAGGGGAGTGAGGGAACTTGTCTTGTTTTAACCAATTAGGTTTCTTTGATAACAAAAGTATTCGAGGTCTCTGTAAGTTTCAGGTATACATAATAGAATATTACACACTTTTTATCCTGCACGCTTTACCAATAGCACTATTAACGCTGTGATTCGGCAGATGTTTAGGCATTTGGACGTTCCAAAGAAATTTAACGTGTAGGCATTTGAGAGTTTTGTTAGGCTTGCTTGTGGCGGATTAAAGATCTTACTTTGGTTCTGTACTTTTTGCAGCTCACACTGACAATTTCGCTGCAAAAAGAATGAGAAAAATTGGACAGAGACGTGCAGTTGATTATACAAGCACTGTTGTGCGATGTATGCAGGTGATGCATGCTATAGATGATACTATTATCTGTGTTTATCCTTGTAATGCATTGATGTAGATGTGTTTATGGGAAGTTCTGGAAGCACCTTAGGGTGGCTGCTTGATCAGTTGATCATGGCGTGGGTTATCTACTTATCTTGGAACTGCCATAATATTCCTTCCTGTTGTGGAATTTCAAACGTCTTGTCTTTGATACAATCTTGCCACGTTAAAGCAAGCCTTATTTCTTCATGATCCTTATTTTTAGCCAATCAAAGTACTCCCTCTTTGGATTCTCTTCTTGGCATTTATTTTTTTTGGCGGTGAAGGGCACTTAACATTTCCCTTTCGGTAAAGAGATGATTTTGTTTAACATGACTATTAAATACAGTTTTGTTCTTTTCTATCATAGCAATATTCAACAACTACTGCAGATGTATTGTCTAATCTGCTGCAACAGTTTTGCAGTCATAACATAGTACAGCTTTTCAGAGCCTTCAAATTATTACAACTTAAATTCTGTATTTGATTTTGTTGTTTTCTCAAAGTTATTAGCTTAATGTTGTTTGTTAAAATACTCTTCAAAGTGACACAGGAATATCGTTCTTAAAGTATTGTCTAGATAATGAACATTTGATCTTGTATGAATGTTATTGATGCTACCAAAAATCGTACATGTTGATTTCTGAGCCCGACGACTGAGAATGAGCACGAACGAGATCTTCCGGTACCTGAAACAAAGGCGTCGAGGTGTGTCCTCGTTGCCCCTCCGATACTTAAGTCAGAGAGAGAATTTTTAGGAGAAATATTTATGCTGAAAAACTAGGTGAAAAACATACCTTTAACGGTGAATTGGAAAGACGTATTTATAAAGGTTGGTAGTGTAGTCCTAGTAGAATCGTGATGTTGAGATTCGTAGGAGTTACAGTGTTGGAATCCCTAGGAGTCCTAGTGTGATTGGAAGTCACAACACAATAGGTTTTATGTTACCCACGTGCTTGAATGGGGGCGGAATTCTGGTGTGAGAGTCCTCTTAGAATAAGGTTTAGTGGCAGGATTCTGTTATCTTGGGTTGAATTAAGCTTGTTCTGAGGTAAGTCCCAGCAAATCGGTGATTCGCGCATTACAAGGTCCAAGGGGTGCCCGAGCCCGAGGATGGAGGACCCGAGGAGTGTCACACGGGGGGTGAACTAATGGATCCGGAAGTCCTCGGGCAATGTGATCGGGCGAGCAGGTATGAGGTTATTATCAGTTATATTCTGGTGTCTTGACATTTCCTCAATATAAACTTGTTTTCTGGGTGATATATGCGAATGGATGCTGTATGGCATTTTCAGTCCAGCGATCTCAATAGTTGCATGGTATAGCAGCGTGTGCAAATGAACTGTAATGAAGCACAAGCAGCAGAAATGCTGCTTTACTCTACTATCATTTCTTCAAATAAAAAATTATATTTATTGGTAACAAATTGTATTAAAAAACTTAAGACCAACGTTTAAAATGGCTTAATCAAGTACCACGACATTTTACCTCTATAAGGCAAGGCATAAGCCTCGGGACAAACCAATAAAATAATTCACTAAATATTACCTATTCCAAAAGTATGTTTATAATAAACCATAAACTATCTTTACAAAATCCAAATTAAACAAAGTAACAAAATTGAAAGTCTAACTTGTTAACAGACATAAAATAGATCAATGGAGTAGCAAATAATGAGTTCTCTACTACAGGAAATCTCTTATCATCAGTACAATTGGGCTATTTCAGGGAGCTATCAACATATTGGATTATTTATAGCTACCTCATCATCATTCAACATTATTGGCACTTTATTCTCAACCATTGTCATCATCCTCCACTTGCAATGGTGTCTTCTATTTCTCCTTTCCCTTCTATGTATATGTAGAAAAAAGAATATAAAAACTCATAAAATATTCAAGGTTATAAAAATAGTCCAAAAAGATAAAAGGTTGGTTATAAAATGTTCAGAGAGTTAATTCGTCGTTATATCAGTCGGGGGTTCTGGGAAAATCTCTACGAACTCTCCTTTGCAAGAGTTAATTAGTGATGTCTCCAGCAGCCTTGCTGGGATCTCCAGATTGTTGAATATTTCTTTTTATATTATTGGCATACATGATACTAAATATTGGGCCCTGATAAGATGACAGAAGTACATGACAACACTAGAATGGATAAATTGATAAACAAGAACATATGCTGACAAGTAGAGTTGGCACCAAATGAAGGTAATTAAGGAAATGACGTTTTAGGAAGTTGAACCTTATATTGCATACACCTGTAGAAGTCCATTTTGCAAGGGCGATGTGATCCCAATTGAACCAGGATAGTGAGAGCTAGAACAAAGTTAAAATGGCTTGATGTAGTTGTAAAAGGTATATGCCATTAAATTCTTTCGTTGACGTAATTATGAACCAAATAGAACAGAGTCGGAAAAAAAATGATTCATGTAGTTAACACCAAATTTATTGGGAGTGAGATTAAATTTGTTGTTGTCTTGTATCTTTAAATTGATTCTTGAAATTAGACAAAAAGAACTTACGATGCAATTGTTGTAATCACATTTTCGAGGATTGTGATCTTTTTGTGACTATTTTGTTAAATGGGCAGATTTTGTATGTGGAAACTGTTTTTCGTCAAATAGTCCTGTTAATAACCAAAACTTTGTTTTGGGGGTGGGAGTGGAGAGGGGTGGGGTGGGGTGTAATGGGGAAATGTGGGACTCGGGAGTATAGGTATTAAAGAAATCTAGTTTGACGTCTAGACCGTGTCCAACATAAGGCGATGTTCTTGATAACACAACCTAGTGCAAATACCATGGTCTAATAGATTTATGCAATTCGATAGTTACAACAAACTACTGGCCTGGGCCATTGAGAATATATGATTTGTTTCTGCCACACTGGAATATGAATGTGTTTTTAATTTTTATGAAATAGTTTGTTGAAGATATAATATCTCATCTCTAACATCGTAAGCTGTCATTTATTTCCAATAGGGTATCGTAGTAGAAAAAGGTCATGGGTTTCCATGTGTCATGCTTTTGACAGTAGGGGGCTTGTTGGATATATAAATAATAAATTAATTAATTCCCATGTAACGTTTTAGATGAGCCAGTGATTAAATGTACTGTACGGTCATATATTTCAAACTCTTGCAAGGTGAAAACGTCATTGTTTAAATTGCATTTTTTCAATTTCTACTTCCATTTGCAATCCCAAAAGGTGGAACTTGCAATTGCAATTTGGTCTTATGGGTTGTCATTCTCTTTCGGAGTTCAACAATCAGCTTCAATTATCTTTGATAAGTTCTCTATTTAGCAGGTTCGCATGTGGCAGCGAGATTCAAGGGATAGGACAATATTGCAACCTACCCCAGCAGCAGCTATTGATGTTAGTTAACATTGTTTGAGCACGGTGCCTTTTCTTATGTTGTATATAAATATAGGACATCCTAATATCATTTGATCCATGAACTGTACTCAATGGATGTGATATGATTAAGTGTCCTACCACTCAATGGATGTGATATGATTAAGTGTCCTACCACTCACTCGTGAAACTATTGCTGACTGCCTTCTATTTTCTCCTCTTTGATTATTGATGCAGATGTTGCCTTCCGTTGCCTACTTAGATAATCCATCCACAAGTTTTACTGCGAAGTTTGTGCATACCTCATTAAACAAAAATCGGTGTTCAATCAATCGAGTTTTGGTGAGTTGAGGCAAAGAGTCGGTCTTATTACTTCTTTGTGCCTGTCTCTTTGGCTGCCTTGTTCGATGTCCATCTATGCATCTACATACACAGACTTTCGCATCGTGCACTATTTCGTCCTTATCATATTCATGCCTATGAGGTGGTGTCTATCAGTTTTGTGCACCTCCGTGTTTTTATCTGCAATTGTTTGTCTACGTACTTCTTTTTATTCATAACTATGAGGATTTCTGTTTCTTTTCACTTTTGATTTGCAAATAAGATTTTGCTTCCTAATATTTTTGGAGGCAGCTGGCTGACTTATGCTGTTTTCCTTAACCACATTATGACAAAAGATGATTTCTAGCTTCACCAAGGGTGTTTAACACATATACTAGATGATATCCATGTGGTGTTTGCTACCTAGCTTAATTAGAGATGGCAAACGAGCCGAGCGGCTCGTCGGCTCGGCCGCTCGGCTCGTTTTTTACGAGCCACGAGCCGCTCGGGCTCGTCAAAATGACGAGCCCGAGCCCGAGCCGAGCAGG
>CAIGRN010169361.1:0-12964 GCA_903798345.1 Fraxinus anomala | reverse complement strand
ATTTTTCAATCACAACTTCAATCAATTGTAAGTCACGGTTTGAACTTTAAGATCACAAATTATCAAATTTTAATGGTCAAAGTTAAATAATTGGTCACAAGTGACCAAGTAGTTGGTCACAGGTCAACTAATGGGTCACATACGATGACCACCACCTCAACTTGTGACTATCATTACTCGATCACCATCGCCACCATAACAATAGCACTACCACCATGACATCATCACCAACAAATAGCCACCACTAACAGAAACCCACCACCGCCATCGCCATAAAAAATGCACCACCACAATCATCGTCACTGCCCATCGCCACCAACAACAACATATCATCGTACCACTACCACTGAACAACTACCACAATAAGAACCATTAAAACACAAACCATTTGTAAAACAAAACCAAAAAAATATAAAAAACACTGCCACTGTCAGCACAACCGCACCCACAAAACCACCATATCCACAGTACCACCACCACCTCACCGACACCGCCAATGTCAGCACCATCACCAACTAAAAACACCGCCACCATTTATAAACTACCACCAAGCTGCCGCCGCCACCAACAACAAAAAACAAAAAACCCCCAGTGCCAACACCAACTCCACTCCGACACCCACCGCACGCATGCAGCGCCCGATCCACCACCACTGTATGCACAACACACACTATAGAACCCAACTACCACACACACCACCACACAGTAGATTGGACGAGGCGGCGCTCAAACCACCATACAAATGAGCAACGCCTGTACCCGATTGACGATGACAGAGTGACGAAAAACCATCGCAGCTATAAATCAACACCACCAACACCCAAGAATTAGATCGCCTAAAAATCGCCAATAATCGCTGTGCTCCGACGATGTCATCGCCGCAATGCTCTAAGTGCATCGACGACTATATCACCGTATGCTGCTCAGCCGCGACGGAAGAAAGCTGTTGTTGCCCTGTGAAGTTAGATCTCAGGACCAGCATGTGTCAGTGGAGTATCGCCAACACCCTTCGCTGTGGTCTTCGTCGACGGCAGCCACTTGCAAGGGAGAGACGAGAGAAAGGCCAAAGGTAGAGAGAGAGAGAGAGATATATATATATATATATATATATTGTGGTGGTGACATATGAGTGATGAGGGTTTGTACAGAGAGAGAGTGGAGAAATGAGAGAGGAGGGTTTGTATATAAATTAATTTTTATAATATTATTATTAATATTTAATTAAATATAAAAAATTTGTATTTATATATAAATATCTGATTTTTGAAAATTAAAACTTAAAATCTGATTTTTGAATTTGAATATTGAAAAGTAGAGTTTCATGTAATTATCACTAAATATTATATGGTATTTGGTGACATATTTGCAATGGATTAAGAAGACATTAAAATAGGTATTTAGTTGTATATTTTATTTTTCTATTTCTGCCGATAAAGGAAAGATAGTTTTTATTATCAGCTAGTGATTTTTTTTAAAAAATATAATGGGTAGTATTGAACCAGCGATAGTTCAAATTGGCGTTGGTACATTAATTATGCTGACTCAAATGGTTCCAGTATTATGAGTGGTTTTGGGTATTAAAATATGTGGACTGACTCACCCGATATTTAGACCTAATTTTCTTCGATGATAAATTATAAAATCTGCATTTAGATATATTTTTCACGAAAATATAGTATTCTTAAAAAAAATTATTGTATTTAAGATAAAGAATCAACGTTATGATATATCAATATATAAAATTTACACTTCTCATGAAGCACTAATTTATTTTTCTTAAGTATTAATATATAAAAAAATGTGGTTCTTCACGAATATCATAAATTCTTTTAAAATAATGGTAAGTATAAAGTCGTGCTTTGAAATAATTACCTAATATTTATATAAAAGTTTTTTTTTAAAAAAAAAATCAGACTTAGACCTGTGTAAAATTAATTTAAGACTAACACAGTGTTTGTAAAATTAAGAAAATAAAAAGAATAATGTATCTATATGAATTGCAAACAACCTGCATATAATCCTATTCCCTTTTTCTTTTAAATTTATAATTTATTGTTGTAGACCCACCAAGTCTAAAAAATAGCCAGAATAAATATTTGAAATTGCAATTAAAATTCAACAATAGTTATTCAACAATAAACCAATTGCATATATACATTATATCTTTATTCTTCACAAGTATTTATATACTTAATCCATCTTTGGTAGGGAATAAAATCTAGATTTTTATCAAAATTAAATTTAGTAATTAATTTAAACCACGCATTTCATTATACACGCAATTTTTAAATCAGACATTTCATCAACTTTTATCAAAATATGCTAAAAATATAGTTTTAATCCATACTAAACATGGGCTCAGTGTGTCTTTCTCCAAAAACAAAAACACTATGCTTTTAAAATATTTATTTGTATACAATTATACTTCTTTACGAATAAAAACATAATATAGAATGTTAATTTATATAGAGTTGTTTGTCTTAAAAAAATATAGCACGGTATACTTCTTGAATATTAAATAGATACGACATTGTGTTGTATTCAATAAAAACAACTATATAATAGTTTTAAAGATTACTGAAATTTATTAAGTGATGCTATTCAGGAGAAATAATAAAATATTCTACTTGAATATTGACAAAATATGAAGTATTTTTTTTTTTTTTTCAAAAATAACAACTCAATATTCCTATAAAATATTGATAAAGTATAAAAGTATACTTTTTCATAATTAATAATGCAATTCTTCATATTTTTAAAGTCGTCATTTGCAAATAATAATGCAATATTCTTTTTAAATATTGATAAGATAAAATTGTAGATCTGCAGGAGCACCATAAAATATGAAATAATAATAGTAATAATAGTAATAATAATAATAATAATAATAATAATAATAATAATAATAATAATAATAATAATAATAATTCCTGAATATTAATGCTCCTCCAATAGTAATAAATACAATATTCAATATTCCACCAATGGTAATAAATACAATATTTTCGTGGAAGGAAAATTGGCACAATAACCCTCTAGCCTTTAGATTCGATGCAAATCCTCTTATCACCAAAAATATTGTATTTTTCGTTATTTTAATTGTAAAATGATGAATTTAACCCATTCTTTAGATTGAAAAGAAAAAAGAAAAGAAGAGAGGGAAAAAATAAAGAATTATTTGCATCCATAATTACAAATTTTTCAAAAAGTGCAAACGGATGCTAAGTTTAGAAAGGTTATAATGAAATTCTCTGATTGGCCCTCCCCAAAGCAAATGATGATTCATTTTTTTATCTAACTGATGATTTTTTTTTTTTTAAACAGTTCACTTCCCCAAATCCCATCTCTCTGCCCACCACCAATTCCAACTCACAAAAAAATGAGCTTTCATTTCTTTCCATGTAGTCAGAGTGACTAACATCATTAAAATGCAGGGAAAAGTCTCAAAGAGCAACATAGATTTATCACTCGACCAAGAAAAAAATAGAATTACAATGGATTACATAAGAGTAATAACACTAAAATCAAAAACCTGAAAAATGAGGAATTGGCAATTGGGCATTCGATTGATCCAAATAGGCCGAATTAGCCATGCAGACGGCAGGCCAAGTAGGTGTCCCTCGAGGAGGCCTGCAAGAGACCGAGAGGTGACGGTTGACACTCATACGCCTTGAGTAATTTTCACACGTTCAAATTGAGGAGGCATAATGGTAGTGGTTGCCATGGAAAGTGTGCTTGGAATAAATAGCGCTGTTCTCCAGAAACATACTTGCAGCATCTAAATGGAGCGTCAGACGTGCATAATATAAAGTACTGAAGTCCTATTAATCACAAGCATTGACGTTGACGTGGAAATTGAGGGGTAACGAAGGCGACTGACATCGCTGGTACGAGAGACCAAAAAAGGTCGTTGTATAGGGCGTTCTTTAGTGAGATCTAATACATTAGTTACGAAGTGTACAAAAAGAAGAAGAGGATGAACATGATAAAAGTAATATATTTTTTTATTTCAAGAGTTTATGATAATAATTTAGCAATAATCAATTTTAAGTTATAACAGGTGATGGTGGTGCACATGGATAGGATCTGGAGAAGATAAATGTTTTTTAATTAGAACTCGTTTGAACTTTTTGAAAATTTTGGAATTACGAATGCAGTTAATTATGTACTTTTTCGTTCTTTATTTTATGTAAAGAGGGAGGTAAATTCGTCATTTTAAAAGGAAAAATGACAAATATTTTATTCTGCAATGTACTGGTGATTCCAGAAGATAGGCAAATGAGGTATTAAGCAAATTACCTCTCTAGTTTCTAGAATATGAGTTAAAAATATATTTAACATTCAAATAAATATATGTGTATCATCAAGCCCCTGTTTGAGTCTCATTAATTTTTTCATTCTCAATCTTTTACTAATTTTTAATTATACATTTTTCAATAAAATAATATTTTCTATCACATTAATAATTTTTTCTTCTTTTTCAATCACATATTCCCCATCACATCATTAAAAGAAAAAAAAATACATTCTCTCATTTTAATATTCACCAAACACACTCCAAATGTATGGTCAAAACAATATATTCCAAGATATTTTTTATTTTAAAATAAAGAATGAGTTTAGCTCTCTATTTTTAATCAACAATAGTTACATTTAATAAATTACAAATTTTAATACTCTACAATTTAAATCACATTTGAATTTTTTGTCCATAATCATATAAAAAAAATTATATTAAATAAGAAATAAGAAGAAATCAATAAATGTTCATTGGAAAGAACAAAATAAAGAGTCAAAATAGAGAGCATTATTGGAGTGTATAAAAAATTACTCTCTAAATTTAGATCCTATTTTTTTACTGTTATTTTAAAACCCTTTTTTTTCCCTCTCAAACTCATTTGCGACCCGCATGCATATTCTTACAATAAAATATTTTGTACGTAAATTCAAATTTTTATACTTTCTAATCACACATTGTCCCAAAATTTATTATTCAAAACTTATTTTTATTGAGTAATGACAGACAAACAGAGACTTAAAGATGCTTTATATTATATATAAAATACTCTTTATAAATATTTTAAAAATGTTACAAGGAGTTCTAAATAAACAACTATTTTAAATACTTAAAATTGCAGATAATAAAGCAAAACGCAAACAATTAGCCTTCGTTTGACAATTATTATTTGAAAAAAATAAAGTTTTAAATAATAATTTTTAGAACAATATGTTGTTAAAAATTAAAAAATAATTTTAAATTTATGTATAAAATATTTTATTGTGTGAACGTTTAATTAAAAATAAGTTGGTAGAAAAAAGAATTTCGAAATAAGGGCTTACTTTCGAAATAACTTTTTTTGATACATATTTTAAAAAGTAATATGAACTAAATTAGGCTTAGCCAAATAATCCTTATTAGTAACGGCGCCGCAGTGCTTGTTATATAGTCAAATTCCAAACTTTTCCAAAGAGAACTAGAGGATTCACAGAATTTGAGCAGCCGCGGAGATTAGTTGTGGAATTAGCAAAGTGATGGGGAATCCAAAGCAGAAGTGGACTTCTGAGGAAGAAGAAGCCCTGCGCGCCGGCGTTGCCAAGCACGGTGCCGGAAAGTGGAAGAACATTCAAAGAGACCCCGAGTTCAACCACCTCCTCTTTTCTCGTTCCAACATTGATCTCAAGGTCACTATAATTATAAACATATGCCTATGTATGTACGAAAATTATATTTATATATACGTAACTCTATGACTGTGTGTATATTATTATGTTAAATTGCAAAAATTAAAACACGCGCACAAATTTTTACAAGTTACTTGTATTCGTACTTTGTTTATTGTTTATTGTTGCTTGTTAATTGTTATTGGGCAGTCTGGGTTGATCCTGGGCGACAAACACTCGAATTATTCTGACAAAATTGAAAATCAGTTTTTCCGAATATGTAGTTTCAGTCGAGATATGCAACATTAAATCAAATTTCAGGAAGCATAATGTTCATGGTTTCAGAGAGTATCATCTCAGCATCCATTGATTTAATTGGAAATACAAATTTTGTCTTCAGCTTCCAACGCATTTGCTGTTATATCGTGTGTAAGATAAGTTGATGACCATTTTCCACATTGTGTTCATGGGGTGGATTTAAAATTGACAGAATTTTTTGGTCTTTAGCATCCTGAATCACTGACCAAGCCCATGCCCTTAATAAACAAAAGAACCAAAAAATAATGCAAGGCTGACTATGGTGCTGTTTTGCTTTAATAGGATAAATGGCGGAATTTAAGTGTTGCCAATGGCCTAGGGTCGAGAGATAAATCAAAGACAACCAAGGCGAAGGCCAGTCCTGCTGATACTCCTACTATTCTGTTGCCCAATGCACATAACCCGATTTCTATTACTCCAATGTCACAGCATGCATCAACAGATGTAGTTATGGAAGATTCTTCGAGGCTCTTACCAGAAGTGAATAATGCGTCAAGGTAAATCATTTTTCCTTTGCTGCTAGATATTGTACTTATATGTTTATCTTACTAAGAAGTGCTATCTTTCTGCGATGATCTTTTAGACGATGATTTTTTGCTTAATCCTGAAATAAAAAGCTAAATGAAAGCTTAACAGAAGTGAAAAAATAGGTTTTTTTTTGTTCTTTTTCTGGGTCAATAATTTGTTTATACTGCAAAACTTGGGAAGAGGCAGAAATTTTTGCGCAGAGATGTTGTAATCTGGTTGTATGCACCTCCAAATGATGATATGGGATGCCGGAATGAGGAAAAACTAGGATCGGATTGCTATTGACATGCAACAGGACTTCAAAACATTGTATAATCGAATTAAAAACATTGGAGTTTTTGTGCCTTACCCTCGAAGTATGCTTTAACAAAATTCTTGATCTACATTGGAATCTATAGCCTCAAACTTTCTTCGATGTCCTTCAAGAACAAACTACACTAGCGTGTTGGTGCTATATCAATACACATGAATTATTTTGAATTGAGATGACAAAAAAAATTAAAAAATAATCTCTCCATTAACATTGATTCCGTATTATGGTTGGTGGGGGGAGGGAGGGGGGAAGAGAGAGAGAGAGGGGTTATTTATTTATTTATTTTCTTAATTCAAAATTTCATATGTGCATTGTGGTTTTACTATATCACCCTTACGCCAATGAAATTAGTTCTTGCAAGGACATATGTGCATTCTTGTTTTAATATAGTGCCTATGCTAGTGCAATTTGTTCTCGGAAGGACATTGAAGAAGGTTTGACGCTTTCGGTTGTGATTTAGATCAAGGATTTTGTTAAAACACGCTTCGAGGGTAATGCACTGAAACCAAATGTTTTCAATTTGATTAGATACATTATTTGGATCTCCAGTTGCATGTCAATAGCAATCCAATCTGGTTCCAGCATCCTATATAGTTGTAAGGAGTTGCAAAGAACTGGATTCCAACAAGAAAGTCATGATCAAAACAGAACAGATCCAACGATGATCAATTGTCAAATATTCATAATAGATTGTGAATTCTTATATTTGTCTTGTTCTGTTCTGTGGTCATTGATTTCACCGATGTATAATATTTACTTAATATTGGAGATTTGGAATAAGTGTTTAGATACTGTTAGTGAGTGCTCTGCGACATATAATCCATGCATGATTTGATTGCATTTATTGAATTTTAGCAGTCTAACTGGGAAGAGCAATTTGGTGTTCTGATTCTAGAACTCCTGAATTTGATCAAAATAAAAAAATCCCTGTTTAAGCATTTGTCCAACATCTACTATACTTCTCTCACTGTTTCCGTCTACCATAGGCCATAGCTACATGGTTGTCCCATGAAAGTGTGCACTCAGGTTTCCTTTTGAACGGAATCTTTTGCAGCTTTATGTTCAAGATATGAAAGCCTTTGACAGGCGGCATAGTTAAGAATGGTGGACAGTGACTTACATCTGTGATGGAAGTGACGTTTTTATTATCATTTTTTTCATAAACAACAGAACTGTATTTTATGTGTGCGTACAATGCTTGTGCTTTTTCTAATTTCCCTCGGTAAGCCAAGAGAAACAATAAAATTTGGAGGCAAAATTCTGCCTCCAATGACAATTTCTAAATATGGCACCAGATTGGTTCAACTAAGCTCCTATTTGACACACATTCTCTAAAAATATATTTTTTCAAAACTTATTTTCAACCACTCATTTTTCAATAAAATAATATTTTACATTACATCAATAACTTTTCTAACTTTTTAACCACATATTTCCCATCATATCACTATTTAAAATCATTATTTTCTCAATAATATCCATCAAACACACCCTAAATCATTACATTTGTACCATACGTTTCCACCTATACTTGGGGTTATTATTTTATCAGCTGTTCTCAATCAATGTGGTTTCACGGCACGGAGATACATATGAGAAAAGAAAGTGAAATTCAATTATTAAATCATAAGTTAAATCCTCAAGGGAGTCTACCTTATTCCCATCAAATGATAGTATATGATTGAGACAGATCACCAGAGAGTAGACCTAGAATTTGATATTAAAAGCCTAGATTGGTGGTTGGTAGGGAAGCGTCTGAACAAAAAGAGGTGGGCCCTCTATATTTCTTGTTTTTCTTATTTGAAGGATGGGGGAAGGGGGACTGGAGATCAGGGATGTGGATGTTTTGGTTGCTGAGTAAGGGGGTGGACACTGTGAACTTGGTGGCAGAAGAAGTTGAGATGTATATATGTGGTTGAGGTGCTTGTGATAGCAGGAGTGGGTGGACTGTTTTGATGGTTATGTTAAATAGCTGTAGCAGTTGTGGTTATGTGGTAGTGGTGATACAGGATTGCAGTATGGTGTCCATTAAGTAGCTTTGGCGAAGGTAGTGTGATTAGGGTATGGTTGGACGAGGTTGAGCACTGTTGTTTATAATGAATTTAATTGTCTCTTTTATCTCTTTTTTGATAAATAGCATCACTGTTTTGTTTTTCAGGTACAATGCAATGATATATGAAGCACTTTCGACCCTTAAAGAGCCAAATGGATCAGATTCTAATACAATTGCTAATTTTATTGAGGTCTGGTGAAATGTTATACCATCATTAGTTAGTTTCTACTTTTTTAATGATAAGTCACATTGGGAGTGGGGAGAAGGGGAAATAATTTTGTTTTAGGAGTGAACTCTTTCAGGGCCCTAGTGTTTGAGTGGGCATCGAAGTTGTTTCCTTTACTTGTGCAGTGTAACTACCACTATCTTCATGTTTCCTAACCATCTTGCTTATGCCTTTGACATGTCCTTGTAATGAGCCTAGGTTTTGACAGTCACAAATACTTTTGTTCACACTTCTAAAAAGAAATGATAAATTGGAAGAATCCATTGGGTCTTCCGAATATCAATATGTTGATTGTTTCGCTCATGTATCTTCCAAAAGGAAAAATCATTTGATGATGCCATGTGAATCCCTAGAAACATGTGAAGTGTATGACTAACCCAATAGCGAAAGTTTCGTAAGGGGACTGGATCTCCTTGATGTTTGTCTTGATTTTGACTGTATGTGTTTTATTGGCCTTACAGAGAGACACGATTATTTTTCCATTTTCTTTAGTATACGCATGATTTCTTTTCCTTTCTCTCCCTTTCTGGAAACCTGTGTTGGCACAAACATTCGCATGATGGGCATTACTTGAAACCAACTACTACTACTACTACTAATTATTATTATTATTATTATTATTATTATTATTGATGGGCATTACCTGAAACCAACTACTAATTATTATTATTATTATTATAGAAGTTTCTCCAAGATTTTCTTTGGTACTGCATTTTTTCCTTTCATGTGATTCTTATAAAAATGCACATTTATTTGTTTGGTCTCCCTTTTGATACTAAGGACCCGTTTGACACGATTTTTACTTTTGTTTTCGCTTTTTGTAGACGAGCTTTTAGAGAAAGCTACTTTAATTTTTGTTTTAGATACTATTTTTTAAAATAGCTTCCTATTCCGAAAGTGCTTTTAGAATGAGTTACATTAGACCAATTTCCTCTAAAAGCTCTTCTAATGCACTTTCATAAAATTAGCCAAACGGGTCTAAAAGTAACTTTTGGTTCAAAAGCTCTTTTTGATTTTTTAAAAGCCATGTCAAACGTGTCGTAATTGATAGCCTAACATGCCTCCTCTTTAGAAATTTGTTTCGAGTGCAATCGTGGTCTTTCATTAAGGGAGACCTAATATTTGAAACATCAAAATTCTATGCATTTTTCAATTTCAAGTCCTTCAATTTGTGCAATACCTCATCTACTGGTTGTGAAATATAATGGTAGAACCATGGATTGGAAGTTGAGGTTTTACGGGAAATTGCTGATAACAGTGTAATTTAATAACTTGAAAATATGGCATATATCATTGGGAATTTGATTCCTTTGCACTTTTGCAAACTTGAAGACGCTGAAGCTTATTTTTGATAAAACAGTGTCAGTCTTTTGGTTGAAGTTATTGTTCTTGTATACAGTAGATATAGTGAATAAATTGTTGTTTGATTTTTCAGTATCCGGTGTTATAACAATGTTTCATGGTCATCTTATTTTTCTCGAATTGAAGGAAAATTTTTTTAATTCAGTTTTTGGTGATATTTTATGCAGCAAAGAAATGAGGTGCCCCAAAATTTCAAAAGGCTATTGAGTTCTAGATTAAGAAGGCTTGTGCAACAGGACAAACTTGAAAAGGTGAATTTTGTATCTTAGCAATTATCACTAGTTATTTATTCTACTGTATACATAGATGTGCAGTGCTAGTTTGCAGATTGAATGTTGCAAGTGGTAGAACCTCTGATTTTGATGGTAATTAAACTCAATAAATGAAAAACATAAACTGTATTTTTGTATTGAACTTGTGTATACATGAGTACTGAATTAAAAAAGTAAGAACAGAAATTACACAGAATTAAATGAAATGAATTACGTATTCCAAGGCATTTGAGATGCCTTGACTCTCCCAACAATTCTCCAATTACTCAGTGTCCGAAATGAACTCTCTACCCCATATTTATCATGAGCTGGCGCTAAACTTTCCCATGTGAATATGCTTCAATATCCACATATGCCCTTTTGCTTGATCTGTCCATTTGCCCTTGGGGTCCTATCATTATCCCACGTCCAAAAATTCACCTTGTCTCAAGTTGAAAGTCTGGTTTGCCAACTTCAACATCCACTTTTTGATGGTGTGCACGTGCCTCCATTTTCATTTTATGTCGCATAGGGCTCAACTAGTCATTCAAGAACTGGTAATTTTTGCTAGACTCTAAATCCATAATAGGACCTAAAAACAGGGGATCCACACACAATTTGTTAGCAAGCTCAAAACCAATTTCATGAAGCAATGCACTGATCTCGAGCTTATCCAACATGTCAAGAATGACTATCAGGCAACTGTAATGGCATTTTGGCTGGAGGCACTGCGTGCTCTACTGGTCTGTCATAATCAAATATACGTAATAGATGTGTAGGATTAGCGGCTGACCTACTGATGTTTGATCGAGCAGTTGCATTATTAAAACACCATGATCTTTGTCGCTCTCCTCAATAATTTGACTCTCTTCTGACCCCTAGCTCTATCTTTTCACGAATTTGGTTTGTGGCTGCGCCATCCCTTTCGTTTGCTCTCGCTAAACCTGATTCTTCCACATTATTGCTGACCACCTAGACTGGAAGCTCTTTTCCCTTGCAACGATGGGTGACAAATTATTTCCTTTGCATCGGCAACAAAACCCCTTTCCACGCTTGAGCAGGAACTCCCAATTGGTGAGGGGTTTGCAGGTTGAAGGTTTATGTGGATCAGGTGGTTTCGGATCAATTAGAGCGGGTATATGGATTGAAGGGGCTGATTACGACTGTAGTCAACCGCTTTGAATTCGAAACCGTTGATTTTGCCGACCACTTTGTTGATAACCAAATTCTGCAATTCCTTGTTCTGTCCAATCAATTCATCTCACCGGATAGAAAGTTCCTACTCTATTGTAAACTGCAACTCTGCCTCATTTAATTGTTTGGTGGAATTTTGTGGTTTGGGAATTGAGATGGGTTTGAGAGATGAATTACCGACTGATGCGGGAATTGAAGTTAGAGGATTCGAGTTATTAGAATTGTTGTGGGCTTTCAACTGAAATGGTCTGGGAATTACCTGGGCATGCTTATGAGTAGTATTGATGTCCTCCCTTATTCGGGCTAATCCATTGGGCTGTAACTCGACAACCTCAGCCCTAGTTTCTGGTTGTAGCACATGAAAACGATTCCCTTCCAAATGTTCTCCAATGACTCCCTCTTATCCGACACTGTAAGTATCTTCAAGGGCACTACACTTCTTTCCCATGGTTGGCGGTACTCCTCCTTCCTCTGCTGTTCTTGATTCTAACATTTAGTCCCTGTTTGAGCCACATTATTTTTTTTCATTCTCATTTTTCAAATCATTTTTAACCACACAATTTTCAATAAAATAATATTTTCTATCATATCAATAACTTTTCCTCATTTTTCAACCAGACATTCTTCATCAATCTACTATTCCAAAATACATTCTTCCAAAATAATGTAGCTCAAACACACCCTTATTCATCATAAAATTCATTTTCTCCATAATAAAAGACATTTTCTTCTCCAACACATCATGTACCTAGAGAAATTTAGATCTCACCGTTTCTAACCATGACTGCAATTCAATTTTGACTGCCTCCATCCTTTCTTCAACGTGTTCCAATCGACCTTCTAATTCTTTTACCTAATTTCCAGAATGATTGCTTTGATACCATTTTGGTGGTAATTGAATTCAATAATTGAAGAACATAAACTGTATTTTTGTATTTTGTATATATGAGTACTGAATTGAAGAAGTAAGAACAGAAATTATACGTATATGAAATGAAATGAACTGCCTCTAACCCTGATTGCAATTCAATTTTGATTACCTCCATCATTTCTTCAAC